>KV424473.1:0-293688 GCA_001632445.1 Peniophora sp. CONT
TCGAGAGCAGTGCTCGAGCTCTACGTGTCAACAGCGACGGGACGGACAACGGGACGGGAGGGAGCGGGGCAACGTCGCCAGACGCTGACGCGCCCGAGGACTTGTGGTAATTAACTCGCGACAGTGTGTTAAATAACTCGCACAAGTGTCGCGGGGGAAATTCAAGACGTGTGTAACTAATGTCCGATTTTCCGAACGTTCTGACCGCCATAGTTCGAAGGCAAGATGAACAGCGGCAGATAACCGCAGCGTGCCTGACTTGTCGCTTTGGCTTATGTATGGTGCCCGATGCGCAACCAAACGCATCATCCGTTCCGCCATTATACCCCTCTACGCTCCTTTATCTGTAACCACCACCATCTCTCCTTAACATATACTATATGCTGCAGGCTCGATGAGAACAATCAAACTGGTCGTCATTGGCAACTCGGGCGTCGGGAAGACTTCCCTCCGCGGGCAGGTGCGTCTGTGCAACCCTTTCCGCTCACAAGACCACATATTCACTGCAATACACAGTATGTATCTGGACGTTTCTCGCAAGGCTATCGCGCATCCATTGGCGCAGACTTCATCTCCAAAACGCTCCCTCACCACTCGGACCCGGAGGAGAGCGTAACGCTGCAGATCTGGGATACGGCCGGACAGGAGCGCTTCAGCACCCTTTCTTCTGCTTTCTTTCGCGGCGCAGACGCAGCGCTGCTAATGTATGATGTCACGAAGCCAGACTCGCTTCATGCGCTTGAGCGCTGGTGGAGCGAGTTCCGTGACCGAGCACCTGTGCCGGACGAGGAGCTCGAGCAGTTCTGTGTCGTTGTCGTGGGGAACAAGACAGATCTTGTACCGGAGGGGGAGGCATCGCCAGTGAGCGAGAGGGATGCACAACATCTTATGAACTTGCTCGTCCCGCCGCTGTCCCCTTTGAGCAGCCCGCTCCTGCCGGAGAGCGACGTTGAGGCGGAACCTGTGCGCCCGCTGACGCTGTACGAGGACGCCTATGATTACGATGCGGATCAACCGTCAGATGTAGACGGAAGCGCTCAGGGCGATGCAATTGCCATACACGTCCCACCTGCGAGCGAGCCTATCTCATTGGGAACCAAGCGCCCAAAGAGCCTCGCTAGCCGCCGGTCAAACTCGCTCGCACATGGGACCATGAGCAGCGTCCGGACCGGACTCTCGATGTACCATACGCCCTCGTCTTCCGTTATGGAGTCGGACACGGACTATTTCCAGAGCGCACGGGGTACGCCGCTTGATATGCGTTCGCCGACTTCGTCTTTGTCTCGTCCTGGGTCACGAAGTACGAGCCGGAATAGCGGGTTAAGACATCGGACGATCAGTATGTCGAGTACGGATACGGCCAGTACGCGAACATCTGGGGCGATGACGATCACGCCCTCACTTTTCACTCGTAAAGCTGCTCGCTCCTCATCTTCTACACCCGACACAGACGATACGCCGACTCCGCATGCAATATCCCGCAACGTCTCATCTTCATCGTCTATCCCATTATCCCCCACCACCGGCGCGTCTCGAAGACCACCATTAAGTCCGCCAGATACGGGACCGCGCCATTTCCGCGCCTCGGCGAAGAGTGGGGAAGGCGTCGCAACTGCTTTCGAATACGTCGCGGAACGCGTTGTAAAGCGCTGGGAATGGGCAGAAGCGGAGGATGCGCGGACATTCAGGCTTAGCGAGGCGCATGCCGACGGTCTGTTGAGGCTTGACGATGAGCGTGGGCGTTCTCGAGGGAGGAAAATCGCTGCTGCGTGTTGTAGCTCATGATGCAGGAGCAGAGCACGGAAAGTTTTTCTTATTGGTTTACTATGGACGATACGCGGCGTTGGTCGCGGTTTCCTCTCGAACTCTGGCTTCACTTTGGATCTTCCCTTGTAATCGGGCCGTTTGCGCCTTGTGTTTCACCCTCTGTTACACGTATCCTTACGCTTACAGCTTCATTCCCTCTTCGTGGACATACATACATGAATACAAGGTTTTTTTTGCCTGGATTTTATAACAGGTTCTCCTCAAGCTCTAGCGTCTGACCTTTTGACCTTGCCGCCGGACTCCACTCGCATCTGCAACTTGGAGCACCCGCGCTACATGCAGAATACAAGGTGCCACTGCCTCCCTTACTGTCCCCTGCATACCACCCTACGGGGAATCTTGACTGGTGATGTCTCGTCGTTCGGGCAACGTTCGGGCGGGTTACAGGCGAGTCGGACCGATATGCCGTGTGGCGACACTTCGCGCCGATCCGCACCGACGCAAGTTGACGACAACCACCACGATGTCTTACAACATAGACGACTATGTCATTGCACTTGACGTCGCACCGCTGCCCAGCACCCTCGCATTCTCTACCCCTGAAATAAATGCCGAAACCATCCACCGGGAGGCGTATGATCTTGCGCTCGAACTCGGACGGGTTGCCGCTTGGCCAACAGGGCTGCCAGATGATACGAGCTTAACGAAGGTTTGGCCTACCGGAAAGCTGACGCCGCCGATGGCCTCGAGAATACTGGGTTATTTTCTTATCGAGGCACCTGTGCAACAAGGAGCAGACATCATCGCGAAGGAAATCAATGGCTGTTCTACTCAAGGAGATGTGCGCCGTTCGCTCGACACCCTATACGATCTGGCAGACCTCGCTCGCTTCTATTCTCTCACAATCGTGAAGACTTGTACGCAGTATTCTCGTCGGCTCACTCCGTCGTTCCGCTCATATGGTCAGTTCACAAGTACAACGGCAAGACACCGAGGTTGTCATTGGATCATTCGCCGTCAGGGTTTGAGGATCAGTGGACGAATGCGGAAGATGGAATGGAAGGGAGCGGGTCATGTTACATCAAGAGCAAGGAGGAGGTACGCCTATTTGCCAGGTATGCAAACGACGGCTCAACGGAACAGGCTCTAGCACGGGATAAGTATCACTGTGTGTTGCAGGGTTCCATGGACACAACATACTTCAGGAAGCTCAGCCCGTCGGAGCGCCGAGCCGCCGGGCGCGTTATGGTCGAAGCGACCCATGCGGCGCACATTATCCCCCATAAGTTAAGCACGCCCTCCACTAAACCCGTCAAGGTGAATTGCGCCATCCTGGATGTTCCGCAGTCATCTCACGCATATTTCTCCTAGTCGATGAACAGCCCAACCATCTGGACCATCTTCAGCAGAGGGGCGGATTTGCGCATCGACGAGCCGAGGGGCGAACAGATCAACAATTTGGATAATATCCTTACGCTTTCGTCCAAGATGCAGGACTTTTTTGAACAACTGCTTATATGGTTCGCACACGTCGAGGCAAGTGTGGGGTCGCGAAATCTTGCAATCATTCAGGACTGACAAATGGTCTACACAGGGCAACACGTACCGCGTCGAATCCATCAATGTATCCTACCTTCTCTCTGTATCGCAGAACCCAGTGACATTCACCTCGACCGACCCAGCTTTGCCTCTACCGAACCCAGAATATCTCGAGCTTCATCGTGCATGCGCCCGAGTTTTCCATCTCTCCGGGGTTGATGAGTATATAGAGGGCGTGATACAGCGGGAAGAATCATTGAAGGCCGGACGAACTCTCACCCCGCAGACGGGCTTGGACTTGTACGAGATACTCGCTGCCTTTCAACCTACTACTTCAATCAGAGAGCCGCGATAGTCTACATACATGCAATCATCTCATGTATTCAATACCGGTCTACGAATGGCCCTGGACTCAGTTACCGATGCCGCTCATAGTCAACACTCAGACGGAAATGGGCAACTGGATAGATCTAATGGCAGCTCTAAGAGACTAAGCATCGCCAGTCCCAGTCTTCCACTCAACAACATCCGCAAACTCCCCAAACAACTCCCTCGGCTCCATCTTCCCCTTTCCAACCTCCCTCTCATCCTCCTTCGAAATCTCAACCAAATAATCCACCCTCAAACGCTTCAACCTAAACCCGCCCGCGCCCTCGAACGTCGCGCGCAGCTGGCGCGATAAGATCAACGCACAGCTCAAGTACGAAAACTCGTATGTTCGGGCTTTCTGTACGAACCAGAGCATCTCCAACGGAGCCTCCGGTTCCAACGCGTTGAGGTACGGTGAAGGCGTATCCGGCACCCTCGGCAGATTCCTCTTGTCGAGCGGATTCACGATTCGAAGCGCGCGTAATTTCGTAAACGGCTTCATACATTCTTGAATCTCGTTTGGACGCCAGTGGGGCATGTCGATTGATAGCGTCGTGAAGCGCATCGAAGGCTGGGATGAGGAGGGAGAGGAGTCTGTGAGGAAAGAGGTTATGGATGAGAACGAAGTGGAGAGGTCGCGGAGATGGAAGGATGCTGCATTGAGGACTGAGAGCGTCAGGCTTGGGTGCCTCGTGTTGAAGAGGTTGGCGTTGGTAGAGGAGCGAGAGGCCTGGAAGAGGGTTAAAGAACTGGTGTATATATCAATAACCAGCTCGTCCTTCTTGATGCCCGGCCTCAGCGCGAGTCCATCGAGAGACGCTCCATAGTTTCCGCATCGAAGGGCAGCGCGGATATTCCGCTCCACCTCTGCCTTTTGGTTCTGCGTCGCCCATTCTCCATCCTCGATCTCGACGTACAGTTCGACGGTGATGTGTACGTCAGGTGGAGGAGAAGCGCGCAGGAGAAATCCAGCCATGTTGTCCCTGTCGTCTGCGATGTGGAGTGTGCGGAGGCGGGGGAATGATATCTTTGACATGTGTGGGGCGATCGCGGCATCGAGTTGCTGTGCGTTCGAGGTGAAGTATGACTGAGCTTCGAGCCCAAGATCCCGGCCGAAGCAGTACAGAAGCTCTAGTTCTTCGATCGTATCGCGCAGCATCTCCATAAACTCGAGCAACAAGTCCCGACTGGGCACCTGGCCGTTATAACAGTTCATAGAGAAGCATCTGAGTGTGTTGGACTTCCATCTAATGAAACCGTTGATGAGCTTCAGAGTGTGCAGTCTCGGTGCGTTGACGATAGCCAAGGGCTCGGAAGCGAACCATATAGCCTCATCCGTCGGCCCCAGAAAGTGTATCCCGAGCTCTTCTAGACCAGGGAGGGTGCTAGAGAATAGCGCTTCAAGCGGTAAATGACCGCCGAAAGCCTCTCGCATGTCGGCTATATGCAGCGAGCGAAGGCGATTGCGATTTGCAGTCGAGTGCACCAGCCCCCCAGAACTAAGGATAGTCGGCTTAAAGAAATGCAAGACCGTCGAGTCCTGCCTATGGAACGGCGCAGCGGTCACCGTGATATCGAAAGGACAGAACTTTCCGGCTCTCTTGAACATCTCTCCCTCCCCAAGCGGTAACGTTCCCAAGATACTCGCCCAAAGGCTCTTCCTCTCCATCAGAATGTCCCTCCACAGCCGACACACATGAGACAATCGAATCCAGCCCAGAGAACCCCTTTCGAGTACGGGACGCCAGACATGTTCGTTCGAGAGTCGGCCTGTGTGGTCGGATTTGTGGTCGTTGTAGAAGACGCGGCGGTCGTGGTCGTAAACGCCAGGTCTTGGACAGTCGTCGAGGGTGGCGAGAAGGAGTATCGTGTCCAGGATCTCGGGTGGGAGAGCGTGGAAGGGGAAGATGGGCTTGGCACTTGACATGACTGGGCGCAGACAGGACGCGAGAAGGCGCCGAAAGGTTTGTCAGGGCTTGATGGTGGACGGCTGGTGTCGGATGCGCAGTGGGTAGTGATGGTAGTCTGTGGGGAATGGGTCGGTAAGCTTGAGTACGATGATAAGACAACGAAATAGTCCAGCTTCAGTTTAGGACTGGAACCCACGTGGCTAAGCAACTGTCAATCAAATATGCAGCCGGCACTGTCAACAATGTTATTAGCATTTAACCTTTTGAACTGGAGTATGCTGGAGTGTAATGATGACACCGGGTGACATGTCTCTAGGGCGACCAAGGGTACGCTGCCTTACCGCTCCGAACGGTTCAATCACGCGTGTGAAGCATAGAAAAAGGCGACGAAAGCACCGCACAGCAATGAGATGATTAGGAGCAGTATAGTAGTAGCATGCGTATTTTATCCAGCTGTTCCAGGCCCCAGGTACCAACGCACGGCGCCTCTATCGGGTGTACATGGGAGAGGGAATGAGCGGACCCTGGACGCCACCCATCTTCTCGACAGATGCCCGCGCAGCACTGATCAAGGTGTCCGGTAGACCAGCCGGGCTTTTGGGCTGTATCAGGTGAGGCAACAGTCGTGTCTGGAATACACGGTGGGCAATGGAGCCGCCCTGTTACATTATGTCAGTATGGAGGGAATATATGGTCGTGTGATTCGAGCGAACGTACGAATTGGTGGTAGATTCCGCCTACGACTGCCTCGACGCCCATTCCCGCGACCTTGTACAAGCCAACCTCGCGTGCATTGCTGGGCTCTTCGCCCTCCCTAACCTCCGTCTGCGGCGAGGACCACCGCATGCGGCTGCTGATACCCCATTTCGGGGCTACCAGCTCACCGAGCACATACGTGTTGAGTACACGCGCACCTGTGCGGTCAAAGTCGTAGCGTTCGCTGAGATCTGGCGGAAGCGAGTGTAACCAGAAGAGCAGGTAGCTCTCGACGATGCGTCGACCTGTGTTCTTGACATTAGACGCGTCTCATATTCCAGTTTAGGAAGGTCACATACCCAAGAATGCCAATCTCGCATTATGTCCATTCACCGCGTCACGGTGACTGACATGGGTGAGCATGCGCGCCGCAAGCTCAGGCGGAAATTCCAGCGGCTTGAACGTCTCGTTCAAATGCGTCGCCAGCCGTGCACCCGCATCTGCCGGTGCCGTCGCGCGCTGATATTTCGTGGTAAAGCCCTCGTCCGCGTAAGGCCGTGTCCTCCTTTCCTCCTCGTAGCCTTCCTCTGCAACCGGTGCCCGTGCGACGGCCGCGGCGCCGTACCGCCTTCGTGCGCCAGCGAATGCGGAAACAGAAGCGGGTCCAGACGCGTCAATGCGTCTTTTCAAAGCACGAGAGGCATGCTGGAGTGGGCGTAGGCTGGACGACATGGACATGAAAGCGAGAGCCAAGCTGGACGTCGCGGTAAATGTCGAGCAGCCTGAGCGAGCTGGCAAACCATCGTGCGAAAAGAGCGGCACGTGGTAAATGTCTTATCCGCTCTCGGTGCTCTTGCGAGCGTACGACTTGTTCTTGTCCACCACGATAGTCAGCCAGTCTTGCTTTGCATAGCCACTTACCGGTGTATACGTATACGGGAGCTATGGCTTCTCACAAGAGTCCAGTATGATCCTTTGGGTGACATGGTGCCTGCGTTGCAGCGCCCGTTCCACCGTCCTCCGTGAACCCCGCAATCGGATGCTTACACCTTTCGTGCAGTTCTACAAGTTCCTGCAACGCTCACATGCCATACAGCCGCAGAAACTCCATGCCTATGCTTCCCGAGACAGTTGATCGCGGTCCTGGGCGTAATGTCTAAGCCTTCTATGGTGGTCGAGTACGCACACGGCTGTTACTGTAAAGCGGGAGAAGTCTATGATGATTTATGAATTTCAGTCCATAGCAGGGAGACGAGTTGCCCCAATGGTCACCCATAAGTTCGTTGCAGCGCAAAGAGGCTTCCTGCATAGAACCTGTCGAAGAAGAATGCAGTCGTCTTACCCGCGCAACGGTCCTTGGCATACCGGTGAACTGCCTTCCTCGCAACAAGGACTTCTTACCCAAACTCAATACTGCGTAGCTTATCTCTGCGATTTACTGATGCTCCGACTCCAGGCTCTATGAATCGTAATACAGTTGTATCACTGCATTTGCAGGTCGTGTGAGGCGAAGAAGCCTTTGATGATCGCCCGGCGCAACGTCGAACCTTCCGCCCTCATGACATACCGCGTGCATCGGCGGCGGCCACCTGGCTTGATGGGTCAATTGAAGCACCTCCCATAGGTCCTCCGAATCCACGAACTAGCTGTCTATGTGCGGAGATCGAGGAAGACGCTCGTTGCATGTGGAAGTGGACAGCTTTACCCGACAGTTTTTTCTTCGGATCCACGGTGGCGGCGCTTATACCTTATGGGGCATGTCGCGGCGCGCACTGCTCTCGTATGTACCCCATCACCATCCTAGGACGGCACCAATTATCGCGATCATTGCTCGTCTCGACAAGCGATGGTTCGGAGAAGGCTCTTGTGGCGAAGACTGATTGAAGTAATGGCAACAAATCACTACGATCTCACTTCTCATAACGCCACAGCAGCGCATTCAATGCTACCCTGCAACCTTTCCGACTCGGACATCCCGGTTCTCAGCCCGACCATCGTAACCCGAGCAAGGCTCACGTATTCCGGGAAACCATAGGGGCTTACCGGAAAGAAGTACTCCCTATACAGTTACCGGCCGGTACTTCAGAAGACGCGCCCTCCGCACCAATGCACCCACGCCCGGCGCTAAGATGCACACCGACGCGCTCCGCATGGATTGATGGCCGCGTGGGCGGTCGTATGCTCATTCTTTTAATATAGCAGATAGCCAGCGTGCTTGGTATATAAGAAGCACCGTCCTTCTTTGCGCGTTCCCCGCAGCGTCCCAGCTCCCGCTTACCTCGCGTTATCCGTGTACTTCATCGACTACCATGTCGCTGCACGAGGAGTCTCCCGAGTATGAACTCAGGAATGAGAAGGACGCTTCGCCCGACCTCGACCTTGAGAAGGGTGGATTGGCGCAGGACCATGTAGGCGACTCAATTGCATGGTACTTCTTGGACTGTCGAGCTCACTGGATGTCATTTGTAGGTCCAGCCCATTGGCGACATCGACGAAGAGGACCCGAACTTCGACCCCAACGCCGTCCAGTTCGAGGATGACTCGCCTTACCCGGAGGTTCGCTCCGCCGTCTCCAACACTGACGATCCGGATATGCCCGTCAACACTTTCCGCGCCTGGGTCGTCGGCATCATCTGGGCGATGATCATTCCCGGCGTGAACCAATTCTTCTTCGTACGCCGCACTTCGTTTGCAATGTGGTGCAGCAAGCATGCTAACTTGAATGTGATACGCAGTTCCGGTTCCCATCTGTGACCATCGGCCAACTTGTCCCGCTCTTGCTCACTTTCCCTATCTTGAGACTCTGGGCCCGCTTCGTCCCTCGCGTCAAGCTTTTCGGCGTCGCACTCAACCCTGGTACGGCGCCTAGATAAGCATGCCTGCGTTTGACGCCTAACACCATATGCAGGACCCTTTACGATCAAGGAGCACGTACTGATCAATGTCATGGTCCGTTGTTCACTCTATACTCTAAGCCCCCGACGCGCCGCTGACATACATATCTTTCACAGGCTACCGGTGCGCAGTTCCGCTATTTCTGTCTGTTTGAATCATATGTCTGAGGTGTGATCGGTCCTGCTTCAGTCGGATACCAGTCAGCATATGCGGCAAGTCTATTTTGATCCCTTGTCACTTTGTTGCGCCACTGACGCGTTATCTCCCTTTCCCATAGACGGACATCGTCGCCGTGCAGAAGGTTTTCTATAACCAGAATCCTTCGTTCGGATACCAATGGATGCTCGTCATGTCCACGCAACTCATCGGTGCGTATACGGTTGACATCGCATGACTAAGAAATGCCGAAGCTGAAGATTCTTTGTCTCAGGCTTCTCGCTTGGTGGAATCTGCAAGCGCTTCCTCGTCACGCCCCCGTCTATGATCTGGCCGCAGAACCTCGTCGCCGCAACGCTGTTCAACACGCTTCACGGCAGACAGACGGCAGGTTCGGAGGCTCGCGGAGGTATCTCGCGTGAACGCTTCTTCCTCGTGAGTATCCATTCCCTATCCGTGCCTTCAAACACAGCGCTTACCATCCCGTTAGTATGTGTTCTGCATCTACATCTGCTGGAGTAAGACCCCATACATTCCTGGGTTATCTAGGCGCGTTTGTACTGACTCGATGTGGCCACACAGACTTCGTCCCGACGTACCTGTTCACCGCCCTGTCGTACTTCCCGTGGATCACTTGGATCGCGCCCAACAACAAGGTCGTGAACCAGATCTTTGGCACGGAGAATGGACTGGCAATGAGCTTGATCACGTTCGATTGGGGTCAGATCACATACAACCAGAGCCCGTTGCCCGTTCCGTGGTGGGCACAGGCCAACATTGCATTCACGGTCGTGTTCTTTTACTGGTTCATCTGCCCGATCATTTATGTGAGTATCTTGTGTCCCTCGACCCACTAACTGCATGGCTAACCTGACCGCGACAGTACAAGAATGTATGGTTCGCGACGTTCATGCCGATGATCAGCAACGGCTCGTTCGACAATACCGCGAGCAAGTACAACGTCACGCGCATCCTCACTCCAGAGGGTACATTCGACGAGGCAGCATACAGCAGCTACAGCCCATTATTCATCCCAGCGGCCTTCGCCATCTCCTACGGCCTTTCGTTCGCCTCGATGACCGCCATCGTCGTCCATATCTTCCTGTACTACAGGAAGCAGATCTGGGTTCAGGCGCGCCGCTCGCTCTCGGAGCAGCCTGATATCCACGCCCGTCTTATGTCTGTGTACAAGGAGGTGCCGGAGTGGTGGTACGGTATCATCTTCAGTACGTTTTGGTCTTTGGCTCGCTGTACTTCCGCTTATCCTCTTGATAGTCGCCATGTTCGTCTTCGGTATCATCGTCATCGAAGTCTGGAAAACGCAGATGCCCGTCTGGGCCTACATCGTCGCCCTGCTCCTTGGTATGTGATTATTGTGAAGTTCGTGTCGACGATCACTAATGAAACTCCGTAGCGATGTCGCTCACCGTGCCCATTGGCATCATTCAGGCCATCACCTCTAACCAGCTTGGTCTCAACGTTATCACCGAGCTGATCATCGGCTACATGGTTCCCGGTCGTCCGATTGCTATGATGCAGTTTAAGGTGCGTTTATATCGCTGTTGGGTTTGTCGCTGTCTTGCTGAATAGCTGTTTCGCAGACCTGGGGTTACATCACGATGGTACAGGCGCTGCAGTTCGCACAGGACCTCAAGCTCGGTCACTACATGAAGGTCCCGCCGCGCCCTATGTTCTGGTGCCAGGTCGTCGCCACCGTCATCGGCGGCACCGTCCAGCTCGGTGTTCAGGCATGGCTCTTCTCGAACATCAAGGGCATTTGCACCAAGGAGGCTGAAGGTGGCTTCATCTGCCCCAGCACGCAAGTGTTCGGCACGGCGTCCATCATCTGGGGTGTCATTGGCCCGCAACGCCAGTTCTCGGCCGGCAAGCAGTACCATGCTCTCACGTACTTCTTCCTCGTCGGCGCGCTCGCTCCTATCATCCAGTATGTGCTGCATAAGAAGTTCAAGTGGAACTTCTTGAAGTATGTCAACTTCGTGAGTACATTTCCTTTGTCTTTGTACGCGTGGTGTCTAACGTGGTGTTTAGCCCGTCATCTTCTCCGGCACTGGCAACCTCCCGCCCGCGACCCCGCTCAACTACGTCCCGGCCACCATCGTCTGCTTCATCTTCAACTACGTCATCCGTCGTCGCCACTTCGGCTGGTGGGCCAAGTACAACTACGTGCTGTCTGCCGGCCTCGACTCGGCGTACGCCATCGGGACGATCCTCATTTTCTTCTGCTTGCAGTACCCTCGCAACGGCACGATCGGCTTGAACACGATCCAGTCATGGTGGGGCAATGACGCGTGGAAGAATACTGTGGATGGGAATGCTATTCCGTTCCATGAGCTTGCCGACGGGCAGACGTTTGGTCCTCCTGTTGGGAGTTGGTAGATGTCTAGCGTTGTGTGTGTAACCCGTGTATTTTACTCTACTTTGCTGTTGTCTGTAGGTGTAGATGTATGCTGATGCTTTTGCAAAATCTTGATTGAGCGGTTTTGGAGAGTGGAAAGAATAGCCGTAAGTATCTTGGTGCACCACTGGCGAACGCTCTGCGAGTCTGCGACGCAGAGGCACAACACATGTGACCGCGTCTTCCCCGGCCCGAGACTCGGACAGCCGGACCGTTGTTCCCGGAGGATGCGGTTGTCTTCGACGACCATCGACTGAGCGGCACACCTATCTTCTGGTTCTTTGTTGTACGCGCAAGCCACCAGGTTCATCTCTGTTAGGGACATTTTCAACCTATATATTGCTCCTGCTCGGTATACACGAAGTTTCTATGGGTACCCTACAGATATCGACTCGAGTACGTGGGCCATCTTGGGTGAGTGTCCAGAGAAAGTCACGTCTGGCACCTTGCTGACCTGACGCTACAGCGGCGCGCCTTATACCGGAGCGTTGAGCTCGCGGAGTGCTTTTGAGATTATGATGGACCCGAGAGAAGGCGCGATGGTTACCTATAGGTACTACTAGTTGTACTAGAAGGCGCGGTTGGAGATAAGACCGCGGTGCTGCGGTTCTCTTTGGTTATCGCACCGGAACGCTTCCTTCAGTACCCAATCGGGCAAAGCCCTACCTTATGGCCGAGCGACCTATAACTCGGTTGTGCATCACTTGCCATCATATCTACAAAATGACGGATACCCGTGCGGAGCCCATATCTGGTTCTCGGTTTATTCGCCGGCCAGGCACGTGTGGCTATATAAGTCCGACCACTGCATCATGCGAACCTCAACTGCTCGCCCGCCATGCGACTTTCATCGGGCGTTATCGAGCTCGCTCAGACTGTGTTTACGCTCTTTGGCGACGCTGATGACGCAGTGTTGTCTACCAAAGGCCGTGAGTAGGGTTTCAGTCTCTACCGTTGTTAATACTAAAAGCTTTGGGCTTACTAGTCGCGCCGATGAAGTTCTTGAGCCTCCCTTTGGGCTCTGTACGCCCTCAAGGCTGGCTGCTCGATCAGGTTAGTGTGTAGACCCTCAATGACGGTCTGCACCGTAACTGACCCGTGCGCGCGATAGTTGGCGGTCCAGACGAACGGCCTGGCTGGGCACATGCACGAGTTCTACGACCTGTCCGTCACATCTTCAGCTTCTTTACCCTGTGCAGCATCTCAACGTCTCGCAGTGTTTCTAAGAGCGATTGGATTGGCGGCGACTCTTACTACTCGTATCTGGAAGAAGGTGCACATTTAGTCCCTTCTGCCACTCTTCATCGGAAGCTCATCTGTGCCTACAGCTGGAAGTTATTGGTTTGTAGGTATTTACACAGTCTTCAAGCTTCTACCGCTTGACATGCGCCGTAGAACGGCATGGTGCCCAACGCAGTGCTCATTGGTGATAAGCATCTCATCCAAAAGACGCAAGAGTTCCTCGACTACGTACTCGATCATCAAGACGAGAGCGGCTGGCTCGGACCCGAAGTCAATACCACGAAGCCGCGAATGCTCTGGGGACGGTGAGCAGTACCCAGTTTGTATCTTGCAGCCTCTCATCAACGACAGATACCCTTTCTTCTTTGGTGCTATTCAGATGGTCGAGTATGACCCTTCGCAGACAGAGCGTGTTGTGGCCGCCTTCAACAAGTTTATCCCCCTTGCCAACAAGATGTTGCACGCGGGTGAAGGCGTAGATATGTGGGCTGCAACCCGCTGGTCTGACTTCGTGATAATGCTTCAATGGTTGGCGCATCCATTGTCGTTCAAGATTGCACTTAGCTGATGTCTTGATTGTCAGGATGTATGATAACGGACACTCGCCCGGACAAGAGGAGCTCCTCATCGATACTATGAAGATGGCAAAGGCGACGGGCGATCCTTTTGAGCTGGTGTTCAGTGAAGAGGTATGCGCATACTCGCGTCCCTATCCAACAGTGTTCTGAATGCTTCAAAGTTCTTCCCGCCCGGACCGGCCGAGGACTACGAGAATCCGTTCCCAGAATTGACGTGGCACGGTGTCAACCTCGCAGAAGGTCTTAAGGCTCTCCCTGCGACGTACCGATTCACGCACAACGTCACTGGTGACTGTTGTTACTCGTATTCTTTTGTACTTTGGTTCTCACCTCGACGTCGATTACTAGACCTGGAGAGGATCAGCCATGGCTGGGACTTGTTATTCAAGTATCACGGGCGCCCTTCCGGTAAGTCAAATAGCTAGCTCTGCGAGTAGACTCACGAATACCCGCTTTAGGCGCTTTCGCGGCAGACGAGTACCTTGCTGGGCTGGATCCCGTTCGCGGGTGAATCTCCATTCCGTCTGCACTATTCGTGTTAGCTAACCAGACGCACATAGTACTGAGCTCTGCCTCGTCGTGGTGGGTCTATCATACATGGAATGCGAAGCGAGTCTCATCCAAAACGTGTAGGAAGCGATGTTTTCGTGAGTTTGGGAATGCTTTCTAGCCTAGCTTATGACACCTGGTCTCATGCGGCGCAGAGGCTCTTACCTATACCAGGTCACTGGGGACCTCAAGTATGCTGATCAGGTGTGGCGTTTCTTAGTTTCAAGCTGATCTTCCATTGACCTTCCATGCAGGTCGAGAGAATGGCTTACAACGCACTGCCCGCAACGTTGACCGGCGGTAAGCCCGTTGTGTCTAGTCGATTCGCCGGTCTCTAAACTATGTGGTTCAGACATGTGGACGAGGCAGTATCTTCAGCAGCAGAATCAAGTGGCCGCGAAGAACATGACCCCGAACCCTTTCCCTGAGGATGGGTACGCAGATAGCATGCATTCAAACCGTCGCTAGCTGATTGACCGTAGTCCGTACTCCAACGTCTTCGGTCTTGAGCCCAACTATCCGTAAGCAGTATGAGCATCGAAGTGGATCTGGCACTGACCGCGGTCTACCTAGATGTTGCACCGTCAACTTCCATCAAGGTAAGCGAGTACCGCGCAGTCTCCACGCAAGATACTGACAAGCATTTAGGATGGCCTAAATACATCACGAGCTCATTCGTCACTACGCAAGCGAAGGACGCCCTGGTGCAGCTCTACTTGGGTCCATTCAACGCGTCCATCACTCTTGCGGATGGTGGTTTACATTTGCTTCTCGCGTTAGTCCCTCGCTGACACTATCTACAAGGTAACGCGGTTACAGCCAGCGTCGAGACCCTCTACCCATTCAGTGACTCGGTAACTGTCACTGTCACCGCGCAGAAACCTTTCACGTATTACGTGCGAATTCCTAGCTGGATCGAACAGGGTAGCATCTCCGTCAACGACGCGTCGGCAGCTTCCTTGTCTCCTGTAGATGGTCTGCAGGCTGTTCCTGTCAATGCGGGCACAACGACCATAGTGCTAGGTCTTCCTGCCGAGATCAAGATAGGTGCGAACAACCACACGCACGCATAGGACATCTCGTGACTCACGGATATGCTCAGAGTCCCGCCCGCACGGTTCAATTGCCGTTCACCGTGGCCCTCTACACTACGCATACGAGATCCCTCGCGCAACGACCATCCTGGCTCGCGATCCCAAGGAGCCGCGCGCCGTGGACTACGCCTTCACGCCCGCCGGCGAATGGCGTTACGCGCTCGACCCGGCTTCGTTCACGTTCGAGAACACGAAGGTGGACAAACTTCCCTCACCTATTTTCGATGCTGGTCGCCCTCCGACTACGATCTCAGCCAAGGCATGTGAGGTCGAGTGGGCTCTCGACGGAGATATGTTCGCTGCACCTCCACCGGAGAATCCTGCTTGCGTGGGTGAGGAGAAGGAGATTACTCTTTGGCCTTTCGGAGTACGTCTATTCATCCCTCCGCCGCGTTACCCCATCTAACCTTTGAACGCTAGGCTACAAAGTTGAGGATTGGGGAGTTCCCGGTTGTGGGGGGCGCAGCTTAAGCGTAAATTGGACAGGAGTGACTAGACTTGAAGCGAGCTTGCTCACAGAGGATCATCTATAACTTCATTAGTTTGTACGGATATCAATTGTGTAGGAAGACTGAGGTCCAGCACACATGTTTAGTTGTCGAGAAAGCACGCAATCGCCCTGCGAACAAGAGCGTCCAGTGCCAGGAAACGGCGTTGACTCGAAGACGTCAAGACGTCAGCTGTCGCCGGTGATAAGTAGCAATGGAACCTTCTATCGCTCCTTGCCTTCATCCATCATGGGCAAGACATACGACCACATACCCGAAGATATGATTGAGTGGGGAGCATCGCAGAAAGCTTTCTGGGTCGCTACAGCACCTCTAGATGGCGAAGGGCATGTGAATGTTTCGCCGAAAGGGGTCGAGGGGACTTTTCATTTCGTGGATAAGAATAGGGTGTGGTATGAGGATCTGACTGGCAGCGGTACGTAGCGTGCTATGATGGCTGTATGCGTGGATCTAAGAGCATCCAGGCGCCGAGACCGTATCTCATCTACGCGAGAATGGTCGCATCACTATACTCTTCCAGGCGTTCGATGGCGGTCCGCGCATCTTGCGTCTCTTTGGTAAAGGTAAGATGCTATGATGTGTATGTTTGTGCAGCTCTACGACCTATGACCAGGCCACGTACACGAGTTCGGTACTCCGGAGTACGAACAGTTGCTGCCGCCGGGGAAGCGACAACCCGGCTCACGAGCTGTGATCGTTGTTGATGTTCATCGCGTTGGCACAGTACGTTCGTCGTCACAACCCTAACCTTGACCTACATTCCTAAGTGCTATGGTTGCAGTCATGCGGATGGGGAGTACCTTTCTACCAGTACGTCGGCCCGCGGGATACCCTAGTCAACTTCGGGGTCAAGATGGAGAAGGACGATGGTGAACCGTTGAAGAAGTACTGGAACAAGACCAACGTGCGCAGTGTCGACGGTCTGCCCAGTCTGCAGACGGCAATTGCGACTGAGGCTGTCCCGAACGCCGCTATCAAGGAAGTGAAGGGCGGTCTACCAATCCACAGGACAAAGACTCTGTCGGCGCAGAAGGGAGTGGCGACCATTCCTTTGCTGCTGGCTTTCGCCGCCGGTCTGCTCGTAGCGATTGTCAGTGTCAGATTCTCGGCGGTGGCTCGAGAGATGGTGGTTTGAATCACAGACTTATAGTGTGCGAACCGGGATATGTTTAGGAGTATTACGACAGGCTGTGTGCCGCGTGCGTATCAGATTGTGCAGATCTTGATCACTTGTGGCCGAGGCGGCGAAGGTCTGCCTATACGAGGTTCTACTACACAAGTAGGTTGCCCCGTGGACGGGAACGTGTGGAAGGCGTTCATCTAGCGCTGGGCAGCCGCTGGAACGCGCGTGCGCCGGTGGACCCCTCAAGTCAGATGCATAAGTAGCGGCGACGATTCTCCTTCCCTTCTGTTCTGTTTCAACCCAACTTCATCATGGGCGTCTTCTACGACTACGTTCCCGAACGCCTGAGCGAATGGGGAGCGAACCAAAAGCTCTTTTGGGTCGCTACAGCGCCTCTGGACGGCGATGGTCATGTCAACGTTTCGCCGAAAGGAGTCGAAGGCACATTCCATTTCGTGGATAAGAACAAGGTATGGTACGAGGACTTGACTGGTAGCGGTGTGTAGCATCTCCTGCTATGAAGGTGTGCTCAAGAGTCAAGACTGAGCGATGGGAAACCAGGTGCCGAAACCATATCCCATTTGCGGGAGAACGGCCGCATCACGATCCTCTTCCAGGCGTTCGACGGCGGACCGCGCATTCTGCGCCTGTTTGGAAGAGGCACTGTACACGAGTTTGGAACACCGGAGTATGAGACGCTGTTACCATCCGGAAAGCGTCAGCCAGGCTCACGCTCAGCGATCGTCATCGATGTCCACAAAGTCGGCGCCGTACGTCTCCGCACCTCAGAATCTTGTCCTGACCTACTCACCCAGTGATACTATTGACAGTCATGCGGCTTCGGAGTTCCATTCTATCAGTACATCGGCCCTCGCCATGCATTGACCAACATGGCGGTCAAGTTTGAAAAGCACGACGGCGTGCCACTCAAGGAGTTCTGGAAAGAACACAATGAACACAGTCTCGACGGTCTGCCCGCGCTACAAAATGCACCGTCGACAGAGACTGTTCCCAAGGGATGTATCTCAGAGGTCCAGACGGGTTTGCCGACGCATATGACGAAGATGAAGACGGTGAAGGTGCAAAAGGCGGCGCTACCGATTGTGCCGGTGTTGTTGGCGTTTGTTGCTGGGCTGCTGGTGGCGGTTTGCTCGGGCAGGTTGTCGGCGGTTGCGAGGGAGATGCTGGCTTAGAACAGAAGAGAGATGGGAGGATCGTGTTCAACCGCGACCAACCCTATTGTAAACTTGTAAAACAGCCGCTGAGTAGCTTGTTGAGTAGCAGCACTGTCGTTAGACCTATGATACATCTGGATGCCATTCCACTATAGTCCAAGTCATCATATCCCACTCCCAATCATCCTCGTAGGGTTCTCAACCCACCCTCTCCACGTCTCAACAAACGCTGCCAGCTCCGCACCCTCAACAACCCTATGATCCGCAGCCCAGCTGATCGGCAAAATCAACCGCTTCTCTCCATCATGCTCGTCGTAGTCCATCTCCCACCTCGCACGCCCAAGCGCAACAATTGCTACGCCGCCTCCAGGTACCAGGACTGGAGCTGCCCCTGTGCCCTTTCCGACTGCACCGACGTTGGATACTGTTAATGTAGCACCGCGTTTGGGCATGTCGGATGGAGTGAGAGCGCTGGGGATTTGACGACCCAGATGCGCGATACGACGGATCTCTGAAGCGAGGGCGTATACAGGCTGCTGGTCAACACGCTGTAGCACGGGCGTATAAAGCCCTGTCGGCGTGCTCAGCGCGATGGCAATGTCCGCGTGCGGGCGTAGAGTCATCGTTGGTTTGCCCTCCCATCCGGGCGTGATTGAGGAGCGAAGCAAAGGCCATTCCGTCATGGCCAATGATAGTGTCTTGAGGAGTACCGGAAGGTATGTGAGCTTGTTGTACCGTGCGTGCTCGGGCACTTCAGGCGGTGGGGATGGCGCTGCAAAGGCTGAGGGCGATACCAGCGGTGGTCTTGCAGGTGACGAGGATGACGGGAGGTAGTGTGCTGGTATAACTTGGTTAAGTGCAGGTAGAAGAGCGTCGAGTGCAGTTAGGTCGAGATACGTCGTATAGCCGAAGTGCGGGATCTCCAAACTCTGTATCGCTAGTCAGACAAAACAACATGCAATGTTGATGCACTCGAAATACCTTCGTCATTGCTTTCCACATCCCGTAACGTGTGCGACCCAGTTCTATCACGACATCTTCCTTGCTTGATGGCTGTGCAGAAGCACTGGCAGAAGCAGGCGCTTCTTTCTGTCCAGCAAGGTAGCGCTCAACGTCAGACCGCTCAATCCGTCCATTCTTTCCTGAGCCCGGAGCCAGCAAAGAGATATTCACGCCACTTTGTCGGGCAAAGTGTCGAACGGAGGGTAACGCAAGCACATCCGAGCTGGTATCAATAGACGCCGCTTGCGCATTAGGGTCAAGTGGATGAGGAGTACGTCGCTGAGCAGAAGGTATGGCTTCTGAAAGATCTTCAAGAGTTGGTCGAGCGTTCTCGATTACGTCCGTCTCTCGCTTATCGACAGGCGTCGGGGGTGGACGTGCGGCATCAGCTTCGACCGGTTCGGTAACAGAACTGCCTGCTTGCTCTGCCGCCTCGTCGTCCACCTCGATGATGCAAAGCGCCTCGCCGACGCGTGCAACCTGGCCCTCCTTCACAAGCAATTCCTTCAGGATTCCGTCGTACGGCGAAGTGATCTCTACAGACGCCTTGTCGCTCTGCACCTCGCACAGTGGGTCAAACTGCGCAACAGTACGGTTGAGAGCCACATTCCTTCATCATCTGGATGCTTGGTGACTACTCGTAGACAGCAGACAGTGAAGACGTACCATTTGATGACCTCGCACTCGGTGATACCTTCGCCAATGTCCGCAAGTTTGAACTTCTGAAGCACCTTACGCGCTTGCAAGATACTGGTAGTGTGAAGCAGACGTGGATGCGACCGATAGAGCAAAGACCGAGACCCACAGCGGAGCAGCATCGGGGACGTTGTGGGCTAAGGCAAGTTGCGGGTATGGGGATGCGGGGTAAAGTCACGGTGATCGTGTTGCATTATTACGGCATGATCCGGCCGAAGGAAGTACAACTTGAACAACGTTGACAACAACCGTGACCGCGTCAGTCTTGCGTGGTCTCACTAAGTTGCTCTTCTTTACTGTGAACGAGTCACTATATTTGCTGGAAACGCAGTCTTCAATAACCCCAGACGAATGTCCTGATATCGACATAAATGCAGGCCGCAGAGCGGCATTCGTATAGACATCACTGCTGCTTCACCGGCTCGAACATCACGACGCCGCTACACTGAAACGAATCATGAGGCGGAGGCTGCGCAGTTTGCGTTTAGCCATGTGCTATCGTTGTAACTTGTGAGTCTCCGCGCGCTCAGATAAACTGGAGCCTAGCACTCGCGCCGCGGCTTTCCCTCTCCCCCACACAATGCCCCGCGCTTCCACATCCACTGGAACTACTTCTCGCTTTGCGCGTCCTCGCGGAGCTTGGATCGTAGGCCGACATTTCCTGGCGCTCAGATATCATGCAACTAAATGATTTATCGTAGACCAAGACCCAGGCCTACAGTGACTACAGCCTAGGGCCCACCGACTTGGATGCCATTCAACCCACAAGTATCGAGCGCATCGCCAACGGTCGCGGTTTCATCCACAAGTATAACGAATGCGACGTCCAACTCCTTCGCGCTAAGGTCGTTGAGATGATGGCGACTCTACAAGTGGGTGCCCCCGCAGGTGATACTGTGCCTCAGCGCGGAGGAACCATCGTGCGCACGAAAGCCAAGCAGCAATATAATGTGCGTCCCTTGACTTCCTACATCTGAATCAAAGCTAACCTATGTTCTCAGCTTCACGACAATCAGATTGACCGCATTCGCCCGTGCCGCATCCAGACCAATCCTCGCCGTCAAGGCAGCGAAATGCGCATATACAATGTTTGTGATGTGCAGGTACGTATATTCCTGTCTGAAGGATTGGCTCTCCCTTACTGATGGCTCTCTCAGGCTCTTGCAGACGGCATCGCAAGCCTCTGGGACAGGCCTGCGCCTGAGGATGCTCGCATTATGCGCGATGCTGTTCCCTATGGAGGCCCAGGGGACCCCGACCGCAACATATTCGATGTTCAGTCATCGGACGATGCAGCAGCTCTTTGTGAGACCATCTTGTTCTCAGCGTGAACAAAAACAGCTGATATACTTTCCCCCCCTACAGTCGCCCGTCTTACAAACCCTCGGCCTCGCCCCAGTGGGCGTGTGCGCACCCGCGCCACCCGCGCCAACCCTTACTGAGTACTGGGATAAGGAACGCCTCACTTGTACTGGCATGTGCATATCTAGATAGCAGCTTTCATAGTGTATCACTTGCTCTTTTCCTATATTATAACAGATTCGCAATGACAGGCGCAGCAACAGATGTACAGGGTAGTGCTACTTATAATCATGGCGGGAATCCGTACGTTAATATACTGATCTCGAGGGTGCACATATCAACGCATCACCCATTGGATCTCTTCCGCCAGTCGAGAGAAGCTGGTTTCCAATATCTGTGCCGGGCTACCGTATTCGCTCTCGCGCCTGGACCATATTACAGACTGGACGCGCAGGACCTTCACCGGTTGGATGGATTCCGACTGCTGCACCCTCATCCTTGCGAGCAGTGCGCCCCGAAGCCGCGAAGAAAGCTCCTCGCACCATCCCTTGAACGTTTTCTTCGTCTTGGCGTCCTGGACCAGCCAGAGCATATCAAGCGCGTAAGGCGATGGATCGGAGGTCGGAATTGTATTCAAAGGGATGAACGGTAAGATCAACTTCGAGTCGAGTTTGACTTCTGGCGTCCCCGTATCAAGAGGGTTCACAATGCGCAGCGTACGCACACCTGGGAAGTGCGACATGACGTCTTTGAAGTCTTCGCCTGGCCAAGGGTGTAGGTTAAGCGAGACAAAATGAGCGAGAGAGGTATTCCCGAGTCTGCAAAAGTCATGCAAGATGCGAGGCAATTGGGGAGGCGATGAGTTGGACGAGGCCGTGAAGCTTAATTTGGGAGTGGCGGTGTCCAGGACTGCATTTGACATTTGAAAGCGCGCTGAGTCGCAGTAGAGGTGCATGATGAAGCCAATGTCCTCGCCGTAGTCGTTCACGCCACCTGACTCTATGGAGACGCCATCAGGAGCTGGTTGGTCTTGACAGGTGGTGAGAGCACATCTAAAGGCCGGAGCCATAGTGATGGCCCAGTCGTCCTGGGCATCGGGCTCCATATAGAAGTCCAGCCTTTGCCTAACAGTGGCGGGCAGAGTGAGCCGTTGAAGACATGAAGACATGTTATCATCGTTATCCTCGAGGCGTAAGCTTTCCAGGATCGGTAGAGGCAGAAACGAGCTGCCTTCGTCCAGAGCGACAGTCTCTTCAGTGTCCTGCTCAATGACGTATACTGTACCATTACGACCTTAAGTTCACGCACGTGACGAATTTTCGAGGTTAGGGTTGGCCGATGAAACTCGATTAGCAATCGGAGCACATCGCGACTATTTCCCAAAACCCCGCGTTACGCGTTACGAACTTAAGGTCGTAATGGTACAGTATGAGCTCCAACGTCCGTAGGGTGTTACACATTCGGTGCAATGAACGCATCAAGGAGTCCAATGACAGACCGCGGGAGCCTAAACAATTGAGAGAAAGGTGGGCGAGGTTGATGGACGAGGAATCGAGCATGCAAGGCATGAGCTTCAGTGACTGTAGTTTGGGCGCTCGAAAAACTGCCGGAGCTTTCGACACATGCTCGCCGTATACCCGGATAACTTCCAGATGCTCCAGATTATCGAAGCTAAGCTCGGGATCGATATCGCTGTGTTCTGCTAGAAGAGGTTGGGCTCTGAGATCGAGGATATAGATAGCGCGAAAACGTGAGGGTGCAATGCGCGAGCCGGCCAAAGAATATAGGCTAAATATGTCCGTGAGGCTCCTGGCAGACCCGGCGCAGGCAACAGTTGCAATAGCCTGAAAAGTCACTGGGAGACGGCTCCCAGCTCGGGATAGAGTGTCTTCGATGGCTGCTGGTAAAATACCCAGACAATCCGCCCATGCTTTCGATGTGCTACACAAGAGTGTACGCCATGAGCGGCAGACATGCGTCAATCTGATCCAACCTAATTGCCCATTTGCCTGGACATCCCATCGAAGTGTCCCCTCTTCATAATCGGCGATATCTTGGTTCGAATGATAGTCTTCGACAATGCCCTGAGGGAGCGATGCTCGCGGAGGCTCCGCGTCAATGCAGTACGAGAAAACGAATGACAGGACTTCAGGTGGGAGTCGAGAGGTGACGGGTAAGACTGCGTTACGCCGGACGCGCATTTCGTAGAGGATCAATTCCAACACGCGCTCCGCGCGAGCCCAATCCTTGGCGAGTTCATCCCTGCCGACAATGTCATCGAGCAGGCTCAGAGAGCAGCATGTTTCCAAGGGAGGTATGACGGCATTTAGAGCGGCGACGAAAGGATGATGGTGGGGGATGTCCACTCTGGTGGAAGTCATGTTAGACGTGCTGATATCAACCAATCAAGAACTTAAACGAACAAACTCCCGTACAGATCCATACGTATGTTAGATGCTGAGCGTCGTACGCCGGCGAGTCGATAATGTATATGACGAGCGTTAGCGACTTGTGGCTTGTCGCGATGATGGTCAATTGCGAGGAGCAAGCGTTTCAAGTTGGCAAGCGACCTCCACACGGCGCATCGGAGCACCGCGCCGAATGCCGAGGTCTCAAGTTACCTGAAATAATTTCACAGTATACGGTAGCAAACTTGCATCTCTCTCTCTCTCATATTTAGCAACGGCAAGATTTGGGCGCGTAGAGGTGCGTGGTTCAGTGTCAGTACTGGCCTACTTGAAGGCATTGAGACGTGCAGCACACTCTTATTACACTATCTAGCAACCCTACACCCAAATCATACAGAGAAACTCAAGGTATACATAAAATCATCACCAAGAAGTCGGCCCAAAGGTCTGCCCGTCGGCAAGCTCGTAGTAGGGTGTACCGCTACCGTCAATGGAGTCAGTCCAGCCCAAGTTGCCCCACCAGGTCTGAATCGTGGTCGCTCCAATTGTGTTGTTGCGCGGATATTGGAGGCAGAAGAAAATGATGATCGTGCCGATGGCGTACGCCGAGTCGAGACCGGCGGACAGCACGTAGTTGTACTTCGACCACCAGGCGAAGTGACGCCGGCGGATAACGTAGTTGAAGATGAAGCCGACGATGCAGGCCGGGACGTAGTTGAGCGGCGTCGCGGGCGGGAGGTAGCCAGTTCCCGAGAAGATGACGGGCTGCAAAGACAAGTCAGTTGCTGTGCAGGTGCGACGGTTAAGAAAAGTACTCACGAAGTTGACGTACTTCAAGAAGTTCCACTTGAACTTCTTGTGCAGCACGTACTGGATGATAGGAGCGATCGCGCCGACGAGGAAGAAGTACGTGAGAGCGTGGTACATCTGACCCGACGAGAACTGGCGCTGAGGACCAATAACACCCCAGATGATGGACGCCGTTCCGAAGACGGTGGTGCTGGGGCAGGTGAAGCCGCTCTCGGCCTCCGACGTGCAGATGCCCTTGATGTTCGAGAAGAGCCATGCCTGGACACCGAGCTGTACGGTACCGGCGATGACGGTCGCGACGACCTGGCACCAGAACATCGGGCGGGGCGGGATCTTCATGTAGTGGCCGAGCTTGAGATCCTGTGCGAACTGCAGCGCCTGAGCCATAGTGATGTAGCCCCAGGTCTAGACAGCAGTTAGTCTACATGATAACGATGGGCCAGATTGCTGGAAACGCACCTTGAACTGCATCATGGCGACGGGGTGGCCGGGAACCATGTAGCCGATGATCAGCTCGGTGATGACATTGAGACCGAGCTGGTTAGAGGTGATGGCCTGGATGATACCGATGGGAATCGTGAGGCCCATCGCTTTCGAGTCATAATCAGCACAGACCATGCGCCAAACTTGGACTAATGGACATACAGATCAGGAGCGCGATGACGAACGCGTAGACCGGCATCCCGGTATGGAAAACCTCGACTACCACGATGCCGAAAACGAACATGGCGACTAAGAACAGAAATGAGCGAGAGAATTATGAACGGTAGATGGATACGCACTGAAGATGATACCATACCACCACTCAGGCACCTCCTTGTACACAGCCATGAGGCGAGCGTGAATATCGGGTTGCTCCGAAAGCGAGCGACGCGCTTGGATCCAGATCTGCTTGCGGTAGTAAAGGAAGATGTGGACGACGATGGCGGTGATCGACGCGAACGAGAGGCCGTAGGAGATAGCAAAGCAAGCAGGGATAAACAGCGGGCTGTAGGCCTTGTACGCTGCCTCGTCGAAGGTGCCCTCCGAGTTGAGGATGGCCGTGACGTTGTAGCGGTGTGCGGTGTTGTCCCAAGACTTGTTGCTGATCATCGGCAGGTACTTCGCGTTCCAGACGTTCTTGTACTATAGGAATACGTTAGGACCGTTGGTTTGGGCGACGCAAATCAATACTCACGTAGATGATGGGCGTGATGAACCAGTAGAAGAACACGACAGCAAAGGCGATGTTCGCTTGGGCCCACCACGGTACGGGAAGCTTTGAAAGGAGTCAATGGCGAGCGCTATAAGCGAATGAAGAGATACGAACAGGACTCTGCACGTAAGCAATTTGCGCCCAATCGAAGGTAAGGAGGGACATGGCGAGGCCACTCTCCGTGCCGAAGAGCTGGTTGACGACCTTGTTGTTGGGAGCGATCCATGTAACTGTGGAACAGTAAGTAGCCGTATGGACTGTAAAATCCGTTACACGCACCCCAAGGGAAGTAGGACATGGCGGTGAAGAGGTAGCTCGGCACGAAGTTCCAGCAGAAGTATCCGCAGAAGACGTAAAGGAAGAAGCGCTCGCGAGAGATACCACCGCGGGCGTTGTCACCAGCGGTCGTCTTGCCGTGCAGCGTGTTGAAGAGCGTCGCCGAGACGAGGTTAGCGGGCCAGATCATACTCGGGGGAGCGACGAGGAAGCGCTTGCAGATACCGCCGAGAGAGAAGCCTGAACGCGGGTTAGCGAGAAGTCTTGATGTTGTGGAGGCATTAGACGCACCGATGAGCTGCGTCGACATGACAATCATCCACTGGTAGCCGAAGGAAGGGTCCTGGTTGTAGAACACCTTCTGGACAGCGACGATGTCGGTCTGTATTGACAAAAATTAGCCATATGAGATTGCTGTAGTGGTATTCGTACTCACGGCGTAAGCAGAGCCAGCGCCAACGGTAGCCATGACATTGATAAGAACGTGCTCTTTGATGGTGAAGGGACCGGGGTTAAGCGAGGCGCCAAAGATCTTGACGGAGGGCATGACACGCTGCCACAGGCGCATGATCGGGAAAGTGAGGAGAAGGGGAACGAGGGGGCCGATGGTGACTGAGGGATAGCGGAACTAGACATTTGCGCATGAGTACAGAGGCTTTGAGCCACAGAATCAAAAAGAAACTCACGAAGAAGAACTGGTTCACGCCGGGGATGAGAATCGACCAGATGATACCGACAATCCACGCGCGAAGTGTGTTCACCTGGCGCTTGGTGAGTTGAAGTAAACATGGGATAGTGAATTATGCTTACGGGCATGTCGGGGTCGTCAGTGTTAGACACTGCGGAGCGAACCTCGGGGTAAGGCGAGTCATCCTCGAACTGGAGGGTTGGCAGAAAGGTCAGCAACAAATATGAGCGTGCAATAACGCGACAGGGCGCACCTGGACCGCATTAGGATCGAAGTTGGGATCCTCCTCGTCCAGACCGGGGACAGCAGCGACCTAGAGACATTCGTGAGCGCTACATTCTCGCTGTGGGACGAACGTGAGATACAGACCTGCTCCTTGTAAGGGATGCTCTGCTTCTCGATATCGAGGTCAGCGGAGAGCCGCTTCTCGTGGCCGTCGTAAGACATGGCGCAGATATGGTCCAGGCAACGACAAGAACGGCCGTGCAGGGGGGCTCACGCAGGTGCGGAGGGACTCGGGATCGCTTGGCAGCTGTAGCCGGATATTATATACTGAGAGACGTAAAGTCGCTATCTCTGCTGTGCCTTGCGAGGCGAATTAGCTCGCGGACCATCGTTGATGGGCCGCGATGCGGGAGGGAAAAACCGGGGCTTATGCGACTCACACGACACAGAACGAATCGAAGCTCCAAGTGGACCAGAGGTATCTGAATGATGTGCCTAGGATCCTCACTGTCGCCGAGCGCACTCTTGATAGCAGCATGATCATCTTAGTTGGCAGTTCACAATAATACTTACAAGACTCACGATAACAGTACGAAGGACTTCGTCGAGGACGTCTCTAAACGCGACGAAGTGCTGCAGTCAAGGGACCCGCAAATGTGATTTGACTCCGTTCTTCTGCGTAGATCGAGCGGATGTCTTCGGGACATGCGAGCATGGAACGAGCGGGAGGAGCTAGAGAGGTCGCGATGGATCTTTACTTCGGTATCAAAAGACTCCCGACATATCCGCACATGGTGGCCCGCAGCTGGTACCCGTCCTCCAGACATTTTGAAGGCAAATGAATGGCGGCATCGCGCTACCGTACCCATTGCCTTGGATGCGTAGGATCGTTGCTGACGACTGCACGAGCGTAGCAACCAGTCTACAGTGACAGCTACTGGTCGCGAGCTTTCTGGGTACAGCTGCACTGGCGGTATCAAAAGCATGATTGAAGCTCAGCCCCATGGCGCGACATCAGGCGGTGAGCTCGGCGCAGATGTCCATGTGGACCTCCAGTTCATCCGCGACAAGCCTGCGATACCCGCAATGAAAAATGCCTCCGCAGTGCCTGGCCTTTTGCCGTAACACAGAATCAACTGCACTATGTTGTGGGCGACAGATACTTCGGAAGTATACTCGTTGTTCTTGCCATCACGAAGCGCAACGATCGTGAGCTTCAAGAAGGCGAATATCGGTACCGACGGGTACAGTGAGTGCTGTGATAGAATCTAGATGAACTCGTCAAAGATATTATTACGCCAAGGGCCCGAAGTTCCACTCGTGCATGGTGCTCTCGTAGAGATAAGACTGCAGTTCCTGCATGAACCTGCTGTGTAGATCCAGCCACAAGTGCCACAGCAGAGTTGAGCGGAGTGCAGATAAGCGGCGATCGTCCCACGAACCCTGGCGAGCTTGGCGGGCCGGATCTGTTGCGAGCACGCGCCGCCTTGCCCGGAGAGCGGCAATTACACCACGATGTCAACAGCTGCAATGCAGTACTGCGCCAGGTGCCAGGGACCACAGAAGAGCGCTAAGGGGGCGGGACATGTTGCTGCAGGAACGGGCGTTGACGCGTCGAGAGCGGGGACGTAGGACCATGCGTCGCCAAGTTTGTTATCGAAAGCGCAGGATGCCCGGGGTCCGAGATCCTCCGCAGCCGCTCGATATAGCGGGTCGGCGGGCCACGGGCCACGGCGCGCGGCGTATCGCGTAGCATCTTGTATTTCGCGTCATAGCAAGCGACAGTGGCGGACAATGAGGAGCTCATTGAGTTGTATCTTCTCCACTGGGCGCAGACGAGGAGCGAACGAAAGCTTATGTTGGATAGTGGGGGAGGTCGACACAAGATGCGTCATCTGGAGCAGCAAAGCATACGGATTGGACGCGTACGGTCCGACTGTATCCATGCCTCGAATATCTTAGGCTTGAAGCTCGACAGCACGCCAGGAAGAGAAAAAAATCCAATTATAATCGGATATTGAACCCCTGAGGACGATGACCAGCTTGATCAGTATGCTTGAACATTGCACAGTGATCGCTACGCACCTGCATACCCTCGCTTCCATCTTTCCCTTCCAGTCCCTGGCGAGTTGACCGCAATGAGTTCAATGACTTGGTTGTCGGCCCGCGCCGGATATTGCCGTAAGTGCAAACACGAGGCTCGCAAAGTTCGTGGTCGATGACACGCGACAGCCTTTCCACTAAATATGCGGTTGAGCTTCTCAGTGTAGATGAGAAAATGAGAAAACCACGTAGGTGGAGGTGTGAAGGTACATCGACGCAAATGGCATGGGTACGACTGCAATGTTACGCCTTGTTGACTCTAAGTACTGTCTAAGTGTTCTATTACTACTTTATGGACGTATATAGTCCAGGACGAGTTCCACGTCCAAACATGGTCAATGTGGCAATGCAGGCGAAGAGGGGGAGAGGGAATGGGGAACATGGGAGGGGAGACGAAAGATGGTTGTCTGACTCAAGGTCGAACTTGACCATCTGCTGAGGCAGCCTTCGGTGCCGGTGGGCGGCCAAAGATGACCGTGCCCACTCCGCACTCGCGTGTCGACCGCCTGGTCCAGGCTTCCCTCTATGCTGCTCACACCCATCGATGCAAAGCTGATATACTTACATGTATACGGAAAACTGTAATCTGCTAGTGTACAGTCTGTAGTAACGATTTGGACTCACGCCCAGAGAAACAAGCCGTAGATCTCGGGTCGAAGATAAGTAGAGCGATAACCTTTAACTATCTACTCTGATTGCTGCTATTCCTGTACATCCCAAGTCCATTCATGATCTAATAGTACATTCGCTTTCCAGCTCCGTAGCTTGTCCCAAATCAGTCTGCAATCCCAACCTTCACGCCTCGACAAAAGCCCTGTAGAGTACCGCCTTATCCTGACCGGCCTTAACCTCCAGCGGAGTACCCGCAGCGACAAAGAACACAGTCCCAACCGGCGCGTTGAGCGACCCGCTCTCCCACTTCAGCTCTGCCGAACCCTCCGTGACGATGGTGATGCTGGGTCCAGCAACAGCCGGTTGCTTCTCGGCCGTACCAGCTGGAAGCAGACTCTGAAGTACGGAGAACTCGGGAATAGGCGGGTCGTAGAGGGTAGTGTACTGGCTTCCCTGGAACGCCGTTGGGTTGACGGTGTGCTTTGACGAAGAGGACGAGTTGTATGTGAGCGTGCTGAGGAGGTTGGGCACGTCGCGTAGCTTGGGCGTCAGCCCAGCGCGAATGACGTTGTCAGAGTTGGCCATGCATTCAATGATATCTGCACAACAGGCAGTCAGCATAAGATAGAAGGAAAAACTCAGGGATGGAAAGGCTTACCACCGGACACGTAGGCATGCGGCTCGCCTGCGCCGAGGAAGATCGCTTCGCCAGGTTGCAGGTGAACAATGTTGAGCAAAAAGGCGCAGAAAGCTCCGATATCACCAGGGAACTGCTCGTGTAACTGAAGAATGAGGCTCTTGATCGGACGTTCATCCGCATGCTCCTTGCCAGCCTTGTAACGCGCGATCAACTGTTCAAGCGCAGGCTTGAACTTGGAGTCCGGTGCGCCAGCGATGTCAGCGAACAAGGCGCGAAGAGTAGACTTTGCGTCGGGAGAGTCGGCGGAGGTGAACGCCGTCAGCTGCGCGGGCGTTATAGATGTAAGCTGAGCGAGCTCTGGGGTGGATGAGAGGTATTTGGCGATCTCTTCTAGAGGTTGGAAGCCGCAGAGTGCAGTGAACGGTGAGATCGCAAGGGCCATTTCCGGCTTGTGGTTCGGGTCTGTCAACGTCGCAACGTCAGAATCGTACGCATGACATAGCCAGACAAGCAAAAAGAGCGAATGTGTGTGATTCAACAACTAACATGCAATCCGATGTCACTTACGCAAAAAGGCAAGTCAGGAATGCGTTGTGAAGGGCATGCGTCGGGCAAACAGACCAAGCAACGCGCAGACCCGCCACGTACCCTTGTAGATGTCAGGCTGCTCAGCATGAAGTCTTTCCGCAGTAGCCTTGTCCGGATGACTCTGGATACTCAGCGCCTTCGCGATGGCAAGCACCTTGAACAAGTACGGCAAGTTGCCGTTGGCGGCGTCAAACTTCTTCGCCACGTCGTCCCCAATGAACCGCGGATTCGCCGCCAGCACATCAGAGAGAGGTTTCCCTTCAACGGTAGATGGAGACTTGGTATGCGTTCCCATCCAGAGCTAAACCCCGCGATCTCGAGTTTGAACCGCGGAACCAAAACACAGAATGCGGGGAACTGACCTCGGCGTACGGCTTGCTCTCGTCGATCGACTCGACGTCTGTCGCTTTTGCGAACTGCGCGACTTTCGATGAGAGGCCTACTTGACCCCAGTCATACTGCTGAGCCGTAGGCGTGATCGTAAAGACGGGCGGGTGCGGAGACATGATGGGAAGGGCAGAACAAAGTGGACCAACGGCGTTTGCGGCATAATCTGAGCTAACCCTAGATCGGGGTTATGCTACGTCGACGCGCGCCTTCCCTTCGCGCTTAACCACCACGGTCACCTGGGTTCTGACCAATGCTTATCGTAACCGTACCTTCCCTGTGCATGCGCCCTTGTTGACTTGCAAGGACTTCCAAACATGCGTGATGCTCCTGTATAGCAAGCGACGCAGCAAGCAGGCCTCGATGTCAAGGATTGGCGTTGCCCTGCCCCTGCACATCCTTCAAGCCTGGGAGTCCCATCCTGCGTAATATCCCAGAATGGGACGACATCGCCTGCGCAATGCCGTATCTCTTCGCGGGGAGGATCCCTGTCAAATGGGGTGACGGCACATGTCTTCCCCCGCGCTTGGGTCACGAACCTGTATAAAGCTCGAAGGATTCGCCTCCTGACGCGGACTTCTTCCTCCGCCCCATCTTCGTTGCTGACTGGTTCGCTTCCTGAGAGTTACAAGTCCTTTTATAGCTCTCGAACTCGTCGTGCTGGTCAGATTGCGTCGTCTGTTGAGCCATCAAGTAAGGGCCACTTTCACAGCGCCCACAATCTGATGTTTACGACTGAGGCTAGCCTACTGTTCGCAGTCGCACCGTACGCCCTTGTTAACGGCAGACACCACGCCCGTATACAATGGAGGCTATCAACATGGACACCCATCCTTATCGCACTCTGTAAGCAAGTCTCTGGCTCTACTTTGCAGCGCAGAAGCAGGACTGACAAAGACTGCTGTCCGCTCACTCAGCTCTGACGTTCCACGTCCGAATCCATGGGTCACACTCGCAGAGACGCGCATCACGACACTAGACAAGCTCGTAGCATCCGGGTTCCGGTCCAGCGCAGATAAACTGCGCTTCGTGCGGGACTTCCAGGACGAACAGCGCGTGCTCGAACTCGTGCTGCTGGACCTCCGTTCACGGCATAACGCCTTCTGCTCTGACATATCTGGCGTGCCCGATGACGTGCTGGCCATTATATTTGAATATATTGCGCGCAGTGATGTTCCGCGTGCGCCTATCGACCAGGAGGGGAGGGATTCGCTGCTTGCGAGGGCCAGGGAGGGCATTGATAGGGAGTTGCAGTTCCCGGAGTGGGAGCCTGCACTTGAGGGCGGCTCATTGGGTTGGATCGGGTTAAGCCATGTTTGCAGGCGATGGAGAGAGGTTATACTGGATCAACCGCGGTTATGGGGTCAATGCGTTGGGATATTGCCGCTAGGGCTCGGAGAGATGCTACGCCGCGCAGGGAGCTTTCAACCTATAACCCTCCACAAAGTCTGCTCGACTATCCACCGCCGCCACACCGATCTCTGGGAAACAGTCTTACGCTCCCCAATCCTCCCTTCGCCAACGTTGGGTAGCAGCCGCATGCACCCTCTCCTCGACGCGACCCGCGTCCGCGCAATTCACATCACAGAGATGCGCCAAGACGAAGATCCACTCCCCTTCGCTTTTCCCTGGCCTGAAGGACTCGTCCCCTTCGACTTCCCCGCGCTCGAAACACTCGACGTTATGGCCCGCGGCGCGAAAGAGGATATCCAGCCTTTCGAAGCTTGGTCCCGCGGTCTACGCTCGGTCCACGCGCCACAACTACACACGGTCCGATTCGTGAATTACTTCATACCTTGGCGCTCGAATTGTCTCGTGAACCTCTCGATACGTTCGGTCAGCTTGGAACATACTTCGATTTATATGTCTTCCAGTCTGTTCTTGGAGACGTTACGACAGACGAGACATACGCTTAGGACGCTCGAGTTGGAATGCTGCTTGCCTGTTGATCTATCGGATGCGCCGGACGACGAGATCATTGACTTTGAGAGGTTGGAAGAGCTTAGGGTATCGAGCCATGCATTACACTCATTCCTCACACGCGTAACGTTCCCCCGCACGGCGCGTCTCTCGCTCGAGCTACCCGGATTCAACGTGACGATCTTGCGCGGCTTCTCAACGCTCTTCCGTATGGCCTCAGAACGCATCGACGGTGTCAGCTCGCTCAACGCGCTCGTCTTACGCGATACACCCAGTATCCGTGGTACAACGCTATTCGTCGACCTATACGACTCGGCCGAACGCGTCGTCACCTCGAACTCGGACACGGACCCCTTCGCGTCGTCGAAGCCGAAGCTTACACTCGGCATACGCTTCCCCGCGTACCAGTACCCCGAACAACCCGAACGCGTGTTCCAGGGTCTACGCGAATACCTCGACTTCAACTCTTTCCCTGCACTCTCGCTTCGCCTCTGCGCGGACGAATGGACCGCAGACGCTCGGAGAGCCGCACTGGCCATGTTCCCTCGCTTGAGCTTGTTACACGTCGTCAATCCGCTCGTGAGCACTCATGCGGCTGCCGAGTTCCCGTACATCCTCCCTGCGCAGGAGGGAGAAATGGAGGAGAGGAAGGCCCCAAATACGTTATGGCTCGTCCAGCGCGATATCAAGATGGGCGTGTCGTACGATGCGTGGTGCGATGCGCTCGCGAGGCAGTTGAGGCGCGCGTTGCCCATCGAGGCTAGGGTCATCGGTTCTCGGTACGCACAGGAGGCTCCAAGGGTGTTGAAGGTGGATTATGTGCCCGTCGTGTCGAGTATGGCGAGGAGCAAGGCGGCGCATGCTGTGAGGGGCATTGAGGAGGTTGTACCGGTTGTGGAGTGGCGTACGTCCTGATTATGATTGCAGTCGCTTGGCTCGCGTTTCTTGTTGAATGGATGGATGGATTACCATGTCATGGCCTTTATGTCTTCTTGTTGAGCTTCGTAGCACTGTACCATATCAAGGATAGCAATGTCGATTTCTGCTTTTATCTACAGCAGTCGACAAGTTAGTGAACATTGCTGACGAGGGTATACTATGCTCATATGGGTACTTGCAGGCCAGTAAACTCTGCACGCTGTGTCGCAGTCGTCGCCGTTCACGAACATAATATTTTTGAGAGTCGAATATCGAATATCGAGCAAGAAGCACGACACGCAGTCTTGAGCGCCTCGCGCAAGAATAACACCGCCTGTCACAGACAGACTCAACCCGGTCTCTCTCGAGCAGTAGGGCATCCTACGAGGCTCTCTCTTCGCTCCATCATAAGCATCTGTTTGCTTCCGAAGATGGCAGATTGCGGTATCTTGCGGACCCAAGTCATCTTTGCGGTATGATTTGCGTCACGATGAAGCGGCAAAGATATTGCATGAGCAGTTGCGGTCGTGACCATGATTAAGAGCAATAGTATACATAATGCAAATGCGAGCTGCGGTCATGAAACAACGACGCTCGACGGTATGACCTGAATATAAATCGTTAAGCCAGCGCCACAGTAACAACGAAAACCGGCTGCCACGTACCCGTCCTCCCTCATCCACCATCCCTCATACAGGCACCATAAGCTGCCCATACCTCCGCATCACCAGTATTCCACCAAAGAACACGCCCAGGCCAGTAGCGATGGAGATGTTTCCCGGAAGTTTCTCAGGCGAGAATATCTGCTCGCGGAGGAAGCGCGAGAACGCGCTCTCGTTCGGGTCGTTCGACGGTCCGCGGGTAAGGGCAGAAGGGTTGTAGTAGGCGGGGCCGGAGCCAGGAGGTGCTGCGCGACGGGCCATTATTTGTTTGGTTGTTGGTTGGTGGGGTGAGGTGGTGGTTTGAGCGCAAGACGCGTCGCGCTGTCGAGGTGACGTGACGCGCGCCTTCTCTTTGATCTGGAGAATATTCTGTAAAAGTTGTTCGCCGCGTTCATCTTCTGTGTACACCGTACTTCCGCAACAAATGCCCATATTCGACTTTCGCATGTAGCATCAGTAGAAAGTGTGGGGTCCGGGCTATACGGGATTTGCTTCCCGTCTCAGAGGGAACTTGCCATCAGCAATTCTAACTGCTTGTGGTATATATCGACCGAACGTCCATTCAATAGCATAGCATACAGCATTCGCTACTTCCGCCACCTTTCTTCCCTCTCCTCCTCTCAACCACCACTACCACCTCCTCGTACTTGTACATATCAGCCTATCTTCAACGGTCGCGCCGCAGCTCGTATATCAGAACGAACTTGATCGTGTGCACCGACCGACCCTCTTATTCGACAGGGTGACATCACCGCGACAGCCGCACCAAGTTACGGCGGAAGATATCCTACAGTCTCCCTTCATCCAGAACGTCGACCATGACTACGATGCTGAACACCTTCACGGAGAAGGTCCTGCCTCAGCCGGCTTCGTTCAATAAGAAGAAGCAATATGAGATCCACGAGGTTCTCGGTACTGGCACCTTCGGCAAGGTCATGGTTCGTGCTCTCGCCCCTATCGTCCCTTCTTCTTTCTCTCATTCTCAATTGTAGCGCGCAACATGGCATGTCCCGCCTGAGCAGGTCAACGTCGCATTGCACGGCGCAGCCGGGTCCGGCGATGGCGGATACCTCGGTGCAGGCCCGCTCAGCACATCTCCACCGTCGAGTCCAGGAAAGCTTTCTACTTCATCATCTGTACGACCCGGTGCATCGCCCATTATGAGCGGCGCGACGTCTCCCGCTGGATCGTTTATGTCTCGGAGGTCGACTAGCAATGCGAGTACGAAGGAGTCGGGCATTACGAGGGATATTGCGCTTAAGGTTATTCCTAAGAAGAAGGTCAAGGGGAACGAGGCGAGTGTGTGGGGCGAGATGGAAGTGCTTAAGGGTCTTGATCATCCCAATATCGTACGTCTATTATCATTGCTTTCTTCATCCAATACATAGTTAATACCGTTATAGGTCAAGTTCTACGAATGGTTTGAAACGCGGACAAAGTACTATCTCTCCTTCGAACTCGCAGTCGGCGGAGAGCTCTTCGAGCGCGTCTCTAAACGCGGCAAGTTCACAGAGGCGGATGCGGTCACTGTCATACGGTACGTATCAAGCATAGCCCTATCCTTAATTTTGCCGAGTCTTTTGCTCGTTCCTCGCAACGTGCATCATTTTGTGCCACTCTGACAGCGGCAAGTACCGCCGGGTCGTTATTTGCCTTTTCTGTCGTACTTCGGTTGAGTTTGATGGACGGGGGCTGACGGTTTGATATACTAGGTCTGTGTTGGACGGCGTCAGGTATCTTCACGACCATGATATCGTGCACCGCGATCTCAAGTACATTCCTCACTGCGCTCACTGTACACCAGACTAACGCTGCATAGACCAGAGAACATCCTCTACCGCACGCGAGACGAAGACTCGGACATCGTCATCGCGGACTTCGGAATGTACGTCTACGTCTGTTCTTATTCTTACACACAGACCCTCATCGACCAAACCGTTTAGCGCAAAACACCTCCACTCATCCGAAGAACAACTCACATCCCTAGCCGGCAGCTTCGGCTACGTCGCGCCCGAAGTCCTGAACAAATACGGACACGGTAAACCCGTCGATCTCTGGTCTACCGGGTAAGCTTCCTTCTCATTTGCTCGATAGTTGAGATGCTAATGGTTAATCGATAGAATCATCACGTATGTTCTATTGTGCGGATACTCGCCTTTCCGCTCGGACGATGTCAAAGAGCTCGTACGCGAGACGACCGAAGCGAAGATCGAGTTTCACGATCGGTACTGGAAAGCCGTGTCCTCCGAAGCAAAGGTCCGTCTCTCTTTTCCCTCCTCCCTCATTATCCATCTCTAACTCTCGCGCAGGCCTTCATCCGCGCCCTCCTCTCCCCCGACCCCACACTCCGCCCCACAGCCTCCGAAGCGCTCAAACACCCCTGGCTAGCCTCAGGCGGCACCGACACCCAACTCGACGGATTACGCGATAACTTCAACCCTCGTGCTCGATGGAAAAAAGCTATTTCTGGCGTACGCGCTATGGGTCGTATGCGCTCCAGTATTTCACGGACTTCGTCGGCTGGACTCAGTGTTAGTGGGAGCGATGATGAAGATGAGGGTGGGTGGCATTCGAATGCTGAAGGTGAAGGTGATAAGAAGGAAGAGGGGAGGGAAAGTCCGAGTGTGTTGAAGAGTTCGGCGCCGGGGATTAAACGCTTGGATACGGATCATCCGGGTATGAATGAGAATGTACAGGTTACGCCTGGTACACCTATCTCGCCCTCTGCTCCTCGTACACCACCTGCTCCGCCTGGACATGCCGTTTCGGGGGACGACGATGACGATCCGATTATGCCGGGTAGTTTTGATCTTGGGACGAGGAGTCGAGGAGCTAGTGAAGGTGGTTATGAGGAGCAGGGCGCGGAGGGGGTTTTGGAGGCGCTTTGGAAGAGGTTTCAGAGCGTTAGGGTTGGGGCTGCTGCTGCTAGTTGACTAGTGGTGGGTGCGGTGGTGTTGTTGTTGTTGTTGTTGAGTGTGTGATTGGTGGAAAAAAGGACTGGCTAGCGGTTTGGATGTTTCGATTAGCTCACTGTTTCCCTTCGTTGCCATTCGCTTACTTGAACTTTACTTGTCTCAACGCATACACGCTGCAATTTGCTCGATGTCTGTACTCAGTATATTATACTTACGAATATAAAGGATCGGTTTCTTCCCCTCACCTATGATGACTTTGACTCAGTTCGGTGTGCCCTTCCCGTAGACAGAACGGAGACCATGGCACGACTCGCCTTCTGTCTCCCGCTCTGGTTTAGAAGACTACTTTCCCGAGGCAACGAGGGATGAGTTCCCTGGGTCCTGACATCCAGCTCCTCGTGGTCGGACGTGTCGTGGTGCGAGCCATACGCGGCGCGTTCACTAGAGCTTCGATGGCAGCTACTAGTACTATTTGCCGCGGACCCGACATGGGCTCGTCCTGCAAGCCAGCGGAGTTGGGCGCGCCTGCCCCCCGCCACATGCGCGCGACTCTGATGTTTTGACATGTACATCACAAAGCTACCTGCGAAAAGCTCAAGGACTTGGGGTAGTAGAACTGTCGCGCCGAAGGGGTCTCGAGGACTTGCGCTGTGCAGCCTCCGGATCTCGGGCCGATCGACCTTTGTGGCGCGGTGGACGCCTTGTGATCGCGCGGTGCGCATGCGAGCGCGCGCGACTTGTCTTGAACGACGACGACCATCTTGAGGTTCGGCTACTGTACACTCATCATTTCGATCGCTCGCTGGCGAGCATAACTTGGACTTCAACAAGCGAGAAAAGTCCCTGCGTTCAATTAACAACTGTACTGGTTCATCGGCGATGCCACCCAACGGGGCCGTACCCGACTCCGAGTCGCCCACTCCTACTTCAAATGCGCCCCAGTACCATACCTGCATAGCTTCCATAGATGCATACGTGAACATACTCGACCTCACGCTCAATAAGGACTCCTCTCAGAAGGGCCTCGTGGCCCGCGAGTACGACTTCACCGAGCGCCTGCTGCAGCAGCTTCTCAACAAACTTCGCGTGCATCGAAACGCGTCGCTGGCACCCATCTCCAGGCTCCCTCCAGAAGTACTCAATATGATATTCGCCGAACTCGTCTATTCCGACTCTGAGATTCCCCATACTACTATATCTGCTTCCGCATCCAACCTTTATCACCTGGCGGAGCGCTTTGTCTTCGCCGATGTTTGTGCCGGTGATTATGGGTTCTATCCTGACCCTCAAGGTCATCACAGATGCTCTTTAGGGTGGGTTAGACTTACGCACGTGTGTGCGCGGTGGCGTTATATCCTTTTGGATACACCACGATATTGGGCCGATTTTGTTGGAACTTTGCCACTTCCAGCTGCTGTTAAGGAGTTCCTGCGTCGCAGCGGAAACGTACTGCCAGTGACGGCGCGAATCGTCTGCATGCCTGATGGGAATGTCACGGACTGGTCTTCTATAGCGGGTCCTATGATTATTGCTCCCTGGGAAAGGGCAACTTTCGAGTCCCGGATACATCGACTGTCTCTCTTGGATCTCAGAGAGCCTGGTTTCTATCCGATCGACGAGTCATTTGCCAACCTGTACTTCCCTAACCTTGAAGTACTTGATATCGCTAGAGCTCTGTGCGGCCGAGAGCTCTATCCGCAACGAGGTGCAGGTATCTGGAATGCTCTGCGAAATCTATGTGTCCCGAAGTTGCACACGATCAGGCTCCGCAACGTCGCAATCCCTTGGTTCTCAAACTCGCTCGTTTGTCTATCACTGCAGCTGTGCTATAACGAACAAGTGTCGCCTTTACGTCTACTTGAGCTCTTGGCTTTCTCGCACACGACATTAGAGTTCCTCGAACTCGTTTACGCCATCGATGGGTCTTCTCCCGGATTCGATCATGCGGATATCCTGGAATTGTTTTTGCTGCGCCTGAAATATCTTCATATTCAAGATAGGGATGACCAAATGGCGTCCTTCCTGCGCTTATTGCGCTTGCCACCTACAGTGAAGCTGAGGTTGGGTATTGATTGTGAACCAAACGGCGACCCTGAATGAAACTCACATGCTAGGCTTGGCATCCTCATAAGTCTGGCACTGGAACGCGCACATTGCGGACCACAACTAGATGGCATATTCATCGCATCACATACTGACTCATACGGAGATATTCGCATCGACATGCGCATGCATGACTGGATTCTGAATTCCGAAGACCTATGGTGCAAGCGTCTGAGAATGGTTGAAGAAGAACCTAAGCTACACTTTGTGCTTGATGTATTTGGCACTAGACCGCTCAAGCCGGAAAACTCGCTCTTGTCGCTGTGCAGCTTCATCGATCCTTCTCGCTTTCTCTTCGTCTCCTTCGACTTGCCATCCTGGTCTGCTGTGGGGATCATGGCCGCTACTGAGCAGTTTCCGAATACAATCTCAATGCGCATCTTCAATCCCCTCAATGTGACCTACGATGATCTGGGTCAGCATAGAGTGGAAGAGAACACCCGCTCCAACGACGGTAGCAAGCATGGAGACCATAGCGAGGGCGAGGAGGAAACCGAGATCCCCTTTCCGTACCTTCCCCATGGCGCTCATAAGGATCAGACTCACCCCTCCTGTTGTCTCGAACTACTTTGGATTGTGCAGACCGAAGCGCTCGCACCTTTGCCATTCTCAGTATGGTGCGAGGATATAGCTGATCAACTCCGTACTTCCTCGCTACTGCGATCAACTGGCCAATGCACGCCAGTGAAACCGCTGAAAGCGCTTCATATTGAAGTCCTGGGGCGACTAGGCGATCAGCCCGAGTATGCTGAAGACGTACTCCGTACACAATTCGAGGATCTGGCATACAATATTGGTTGGAAGCTCGCATGAGTCAGACGAGACGAACGTGTGGCGGATCCTCTGTACTCTAGACTAGTTATATACTTTAAGTTCAACATCCACGTGGCTGAAGCGAGGGTATACGCGAATAAGTCCCAGGCGCAAGATTTTGATCATCGGCAAGTCAGGTGGGCGCGTTTCGACGCCGGGTATCTCCGTGCGGGCAAATCAAGTTGTTTTCAAACCGCCACCGCCCGCTTGCCGCCCGCCTTATCTCTGCTAGCCACTGACTTACTCTCAGCCGTTATTTGTGCATGCGCCATTCATCAGACCCCTGATCGTTGCCTACTAAGCATGATCGACGCGAACTCGGAGCCCTCAAAGTCTTCACCCGACAGACCGCAGACTTCTGTCGACAAGTCCTCCATCGCAGCGCCCAACGATTCACCACCTTCCATATTAATACTGCCTCTCGAACTGCTGTCGATGATCGTGGTGGTTATAGCCGAAATGGAGCCACCGCGCACCCCAGTATCCTCTCTGGAACGAAAGAACGTGCGAAAGGAATCCGACCCATGCATGCGCACGCGACTGTGGGACCGTATCGTAGAGGGAGGTTCCCTTGGGTGGATCCGGCTGACGCATGTCTGTAACTTATGGAGGAAATACATATGCGAAAACATGCCCCTTCTTTGGGCATCACACATCGGCTGCTTCCGTTCACCGCACGCGTTAGACGAGATGCTTCGCCGCGCAGGAGAGAGCACGCGCCTGGCCGTGCACTCCGTCTCCGGCGACGACGACATGGGTGAAAACCCCTCCCCGTGGGCTGAATTCCAAAGCATCATCTCTATTTGGTCAGCAGCCGAATGCACGGACTTCAAATTCCGCATACGGTCCCTCGCCGTCATCGATTTGCTGAGCGTGGCCGATGTTGAACGTGACTTGCTATCATCCCTCCTAGACGAGCTTCCTGGAATCCAGGTTCTTGAAGTGCATCATCTCTTCATTGATGAGAGTAGCTTTGACGACGAGGATATATTCTTGAAACCTGGAGCTCCTGTCATTCGTACATCAACTTTGCGCGAACTACGCTTCACGAACTGCTTCATCCCGTGGACGGCACCTGGACTTACACACTTCTCTCTCTCGCTAGGCCACTGCAGTGGTCTTCCCAACCCAATACTTCTCGATATAATCACGTTGATAGCACCCACCATTGAAGCGCTCGAGCTCGATTACTGCCTTCCAGGAGGGTTATCAGAGCAAACTCGGGACGCGTATGCGCTCCCCAGACTGCGTTACCTCTATCTCCGCGATACGGATGGGTGCCTTAATGAATTCGTTCGAATCATCCAGCACGAGTCGTTATCCTTGACGAAACTCGATCTCACGATCAATCCCGATACGCGTCATTGGAGGGATACAATTGGCTCCTCTATGAAAAAGGCGTTGCTTTTACTGCGGGGAGACCGTCCTTTCAACTCCATGACTGCTATATCAGCGGATAGCGAAGACAACATATTCGGTTCCCTCCATGAACACATCCGACTTGAGTTCTCGAGTGCGCGATCCGACGATTTCGAACTTGCCATCGCTATAGAAAACACGCACGACATTGGAGATGGTTATTCGTTCTGTCTCGCTCAGATGCAAGACGCTCTGGGCAGCATCTTCCCAACGATCTGGCATGAACTCATGCTTATCGACCTGAACCTCCCGCTATGGAACCACGGCGACGAAGCCCAGCGTCTGCTCAATCGACTGACAAACATTCGAGAGCTTCGTATCGTCAATCCTGTCGCCTCTTCGCAAACCGACTCGACCACCTGGGACATGTCCTTCCTTCACCCAATATTCCGTACCTCACGCCTCGATTACCTATGTGTCATGCAGGAGGCGGTATGGTCGTCGGGAATGATTGGCCCCTACTGCTCTGCCGTAGCAGAGAGGCTAAGGTGCGCCTGGTTAGGGCCGTCCGCCGACACGGCGCACCGCTCCAGCGAAGAGCGTTGGCCCATCGCAGTCCTGCACTTGTCATTGGTCAATAAGGAAGACATTAATGTGACAGAGGAGGCTCTCGCCGACGTGTTCTCAGATATAGCCGAGAGGGTTGAGATACGTTCGTCCTGGACACATTCCACCTCATAGTCATGGCCAGGTTGAACGTTGCACGATTGTCCGTGCAAGTATATCACATAGCCCAGTTGATAGAGGAGGCCTTGGATGCGTTTTTAGGGGGAACACAAATGCTGGTACTCTACATGGTATATAACGGATAATGCACTATTTCATGGTACAAGCAAACCTGCGAACAACCTGCGAGCTGCCCTGCGCGCGTGTGAAGTTCATAACCGCTCGGCCCGGAACCCTCGGGCCGCGTGCGAGAAGGCGTGATGAGGTTGCCCTCCTACCACCACCGTCCTACCTTCGCGTCGGATGCCTTGATTATTGCTGCTCTCAGCATTCATGTCATATCACGATTTGTGTTACATCGCATCTCCAGGTCCCGCACTCCCACCACTCAACGCGCCCAAATCCTGAGCATGATTCCCGTAAATTCATCCGGCGATGAACTGGTTCACGTTGACGACTTCTCGACGGTGGCGACCGATGCTCGACCGGCTCTTATCGGCGTCCTTCCTCCTGAGCTACTATCACAAATTGTGGAGGCCGTCGCAACGAGCGAACCACCGCGCTCTCCCGTGTCACGCTTAGAGCGGGATAGTATGGAGAAAAAGCGCGTGTCGCACGCATCTCCGGTTTGGAACTCTATCATCCGAGGAGGCTCGTTAGGATGGATGAGGCTGGGGCATGTATGCAGATTATGGAGGGATCACATATGCGAAGGAATGCCCTTGCTATGGGCGCAATCCGTCGGATGTTTCCGTCATCCTGGGGCCGTGGAGGAGATGCTTCGTCGTGCTGGAGAGGACGTACCACTATCCTTACGCTTCGGCCCTGAAGAATACGCGACAAAGAGAAAGTTTCCGCCTTGGGGTGTTATCGACAGCCCCGTATCCTCTTGGTCTCAATCTCAGTGCATGGCTTTCAGATCTCGTGTACGATCTTTACAGATACTTGACTTGTGGGGCGACATCTTCAGCACAGATTATGATCACCTGATATCTATATTGAATGATCTTCCTGGTCTAAGGAGTCTCGAAGTGCACTGCGCGCACACAGAGGGCGGCGAAATACCCGAAGATATTCTATCAGCATCCAACGCATCCATCATCCGAGCTACCAATCTGCGGAAGATATACCTCACGAACTACTTTATCCCTTGGACACAGCCCGGACTCACGCATCTATCCATCGCCATTGATAGCTTCGTTATTCCAGGCCAAGTTCTTCTCGAGTTGCTTAGCTTGATAGCACCCACGATTGTGGAGCTTGCGCTCGATTACGTCCTACCGGTCGATGATTTGGAGCAAGACTGCCCCAGGTACACATTCCCTGAACTGCGTTACCTCTATGTCCGTGACTTGGACGAGTGCATCGAGGCATTCTTGAGGGTGATTCAGCATACATCATTAGCGAAACTCAAACTCGCACTGAAACCCACTCGTGACTGGAGAAGTGCCACAAGGCCTGCAATCAAGAACGTATTGGTTTTATTGCGGCAGGAGGCGGATCCTCTTTTTGGATTCATGGCTGCTACACCAGAGCACATAGTAGACGTCGACGGTGCCCTCGACTTACTTCGTGGATACGTTGAACTCGGATTCAGTCGTGACGCCTCTGGCTTGCAATCTGGCCGTAGTTTGACCGATTACGACCTCGCTCTCGCCACCGAGAACCCGCGTTACATCCTAGACGAGTACGGGCTTTGCCTCGCCGAAACGCGAGACTCGATCAAAGATGTTTTCCCGACTCTCTGGGATGACATCACGATTGTCAACCTCAACCTCCCTCTACGGACGTACTTCAACGAGATGGTAGCCCTGATAGGCTGTCTAACAAGCGTACGCGAGCTCCGCATAGCTGATATGCTCGAACATCTGGACCGCGAGGAGCTCATCTGGAGTACACCCTTCTTTGGACCTATATTTGCATCCCCTTCTACACGCCTCGACGTGCTATGGATTGTTCAAAGTGGGGAATGGAATCCGGAGTTGGTTGAGTCATGGTGTTCTGCCTTAGGTTCGGGACTGAAGCATGTTGCTACTTCGTCCGTTGACGACGAGAACCGCACTCTCCGCGAGCAATCGCGTGTAGGGTTGCTACGCCTGGACTTCGTCGAGACGTCCGACGCAGTGAAGCGTATGGATGAAGGAGACCTTGTCACTATGCTGATGGGGACTGCTGATCAAATCGAGTTACGTTTCTTGTAGACATACAGACACAGTGTACATATGACCCGAGAATTTGCGAAGAACGATGCATTTGAGGCTCACCTAGTATTTTAACATAATAGGATGTCAACACAAAGTATCTGCTCTTGATCAGATACATTCACACTGTGACCAGTATAATATATAGGTCGTAAACTACGTACGTCACTGTAGCGCCCCTACGGGCCCTACGGCGCGTACCCCTATGTTAGGGTCAGACGTTCATAACGACGCGCCTCGCGTCGCTCGGCTATCTCACCACCTACCACCACCACAAACCCCGTCTCTTCCTTCTTCTTACTCTTTCCCCCTCATCTTTCTTCCTATCAACCTATCTACTCAATCTCCATTAATATACTTCTTTCTCGTCTACAATAACTCGTGCCTCAAGACCCCAGGAGTGCTCTCCTCGACCCGACATCCACCACCTCGGCTCCCGAGGCCGCTACGCGGCTCAGGCAGCCACACCACCCCGTGCCAGCAGGGCGCCCGTGTGCTAGAACACCGGCCTTGACTGCCTACGGCACTCCCGGGCTCGTACGACGAACCAGTCGTGCGAGGAGCTGGCTCTCCGAATGCCGCGAGGCCCCGGATCCCGCACGGCGGTCCTTTCATGGACGCCTTCGCGCTTCCTGCCGCTCGCGTAGCGCTTCCCGGTGTTCCCGGCGTGCGTCAGCTTGTGCGCTGGTGTCACACACACCAAGAAGAGCTTCACTTGAAATGCAATGAGAAATGATCCCTTGGAACGGCAAAGCATGCGTCGCGCATCGCGAGCCTGGCACTTTTCAAATCAGGTGGTCGCGTTTTGATGCCGAATCCTTTCTCGGCGTGGCAGTCCCTCGCGCTCTTTGCCGTCATCCACGACGAGAGGCAACCTCATCAACTACTAGGACCAACTAGTACTACGGCTTGCCAGCTGGCAGTCATGTTTGGTCTGTCTTCTCGTGCGAGTATCCTTGTCCTTGTACTATGGCTATGTAACTTGGGCGCATGCTTGGAGCAGCCGTTGGAATATAAATCGGCTCAATCCCATGTCACTGGCCCGCATTCCGTTACTTCGTTAGCCCTCAAAGACTCAGCCCGTAACTCCAGTGACCGCGGCTTTGTACCTTTGGGGTCTTTACATTCTCTGAACCCGAAATTCTTCACCACACTCGTCCATCCTCTGTTTCCAGAATATAAGGTCAGGATCAAAGAGACCGACTTCTGCGACGATACTGTGAGGTATCTAGCTTGAGAGCAACTACTCCTCGAAATCACAGTACTGAGGTACCTCTCAGGTCATACACAGGGTACATTGACATCCAAGCGCGTCACCTCTTCTTCTACTTCTTCGAGAGTAGGAGTGACCCCGACAGTGACCCGGTTATCTTGTGGACCAATGGAGGTACGGTCCCCACCGTTGCTGTCGGTGGCTCTGCCTTAACTTCACTTGTTTCCAGGACCAGGATGCTCGTCATCGCTTGGTTTGTTGATGGAACTCGGTCCATGCCGCGTCACCAACGCGACGACGGGGCCTGAGTACTTCAAGGAGAGCTGGAATAGTAACGCAAATATCTTCTTCATCGACCAGCCTACAGGTGCACCGTCTCAATCACTACTGATCCCATGAATCTACTCACGCTTCATCCTTTCAGGTGTCGGCTTCAGCTACGCGGAGTACGGGGAGACTGTCTCCACCACCGAGGAAGCCGCTGTGGATGTCGCCCGATTTGTGTCCCTCTTCTTCGAGAACTTCCCCAAGCTCAAGGGCCGCGCTTTTCACATGGCTGGTGAATCCTACGGTGTAGGTGCTATATATCAATTGGCAGTGTATGTTGGTGTTGATGCACAGGCTGACTTAGGGCCGCTACATACCGCTCTTTGCTGCAGCTGTCTACGACCAGAATGCTTTGCTCATTAGCAGCGGCCTTACACCAATTAATATAACTTCTGTCATGATTGGTTTGTTCTCGCGCACCTCTTCAGGCTGTATCGAAGCTCAAGGAAACATAGGAAACGGTGCTACTGAACCACTCACGGCGTTGACTTCATATTACAATATGCTATGCACACCTGCATCTGTCTTTCCCGTACTCGACATCAGGTATGTATCTTTATGGCGAACACCGCGCAATTCAGTACTGACATATCTCAGCTCTTGTTTGCGGATGAAAGAAGCGATACCGCGTTGCAAGCGCTGGTTCAAGGCCTCCTGCCTAGACACGTATGATGAGATGGCTTGTAGAGCTGCCAACTCTTTTTGCACAACCGAGCTTTTGGATCCCTTCGACTCGTTGAGTGAGTCAATCGTAATCACGGTTATTCAAGTGCCAACCTGAACTCATGATGCGCTGACAGACCTGAATCCTTATGACCTGACACAAGAGTGTACAGATAGTTCAAGTCTATGTTACCCTGTGACCATGTGCGTACTCCATAGTATCCGTTGCCGTTCAAGGAGAAGGGCTGACTTTTCTGCGATGTAAACAGACAGATACGGGACTACCTATCGCGTTCGGATGTTCACGAACTGCTTGGAGTGGATTCTCACGTACCACCGACCTTCTCTTCGTGTAGCGACGACGTCGCCACTGCCTTCGATGTCACGCTGGATGAGACGCACGACTCGTCGGTGTATGTTGGAGCGTTGCTAGAGCACGGTGTTGACGTGCTTCTTTATGTTGGCACGTACGTCTGCACATGCCATAACTCCATCCACATGATCATGACCCTGCCGATAAAGAAACGACTTCATATGCAATCATTTTGGGAACAATGAATGGTCCGTCACATTAGAATGGTCGGGGCACGAGCGGTTTGCAGCGCAAGAGCTGCACGAATGGGCCGTGAACGGCATCGTTTCTGGCAAGACGCGCACGGCGCGGGGTCTAGCGGCCGCCTTGACGTTCGCAACGGTTGATAATGCTGGACACATGGTGCCATAACAAAACACTCCTGCTGGTCATGGTATCTGGCTAACACTGGTGCTGCAGGTGCCGTATGATAAGCCGGTCGCAGCATTGGCCATGGTTCAGAGATTTCTCTCCGGCAAGTCATTATGATCCTGGGTGCCTTGTAAAGTATACACGTGGAGATATATGTCAAACGTCTCGTACCGGCCCCGTAGTCAGTTAAAGGGAAGCGTAGTGACGTAGTAAGGCCTTGTCACAGCCTGTCTTTTTGTAGTGTCTCGCAGCTTCGATCTCTGTATGCAAGCTTTGATACGGGAAGCCTCAATCCTCGCACATGAGTTCGGCTCCTCGAAGATGTTATGTAGGTTGGTCTGTGCCGGTGCACCTTAAAGTACTTCGTTGACGTAGCTTGGACATTCGCCGCCAGGCGGGTCCGACGCAGTCGTGTCTACTAGAAGTCGCCAAGCGGCGGCGGGTCAACAGGCTGAACGCCGGCTATGCATAGGAGGACTTGGTCTCGATACAGCACCTTCTTATGTCAGCGTTTGCTTGTAACCTTAGACTCATGGGGAGACTGAATGTCTGCATTTGCGTATGGAGAATGGCTGACGGGAGCAAGATCATTGAAGATGCAGCGTCATGCGAACCCGGCGGGTCGGGCCGGTGAGATCAAAGGCGAGTGCGTCGCATAGTCTGCTCTCGTCAACCCAGCAGCGACTTTGTCGAGATATCTTCCAGTCAGAACCCTTCAATATTCCCTTTGCAGAACATGTTGCTGTCAGCGCACCACATATGGCGGTCACACCCGTTGAAACCTTCTTGCGGAGCAATACCGCCCCACTCGATGCTCGCGAACGAGCAGATCGCGAGCAACTGGTTACCTCTATAGTACCCTCTGACGCGGGTAGCGATGTTGCTTCTCTCCCACATATTGAGTGCAGATGAGCGGGGTCAAACTTCAGTTGTGCTTTGTCTGGGGCGAGGAGCGGCGCAGGGCCAAGTACACTGGTCCGTACAACCCTCGGCTCGTACCCTCCCTCTCTTCCGCCTAACATTTCTCGCTCTAGGTATCAAAGCCAGTCAAATCATTAACATCGCACGATCATCGCACCACATCGGCGTCCAGTGGCACATCGATCTATCCTGGCAGCGCGCTGGCGGCGACATGCACCCCTTGAGGACCAGTGCGATATTCCCCTCTCTTCTCGCTTGCTTCTGGCCCTGAAGATGCATAGAGTGTGATGTCAAGAAGCTATGGGAAGACGTCAAAGAACGCAACATAGACGAACTCGACATCAGGGTTTTGGCGTCCCGAATTGACGCGAAAAATCGCCCGTTCACGATTCGCCCTCCGGAGGAACCAGTACCAGTGCGTGCACCTTTATGTCAGCGCCAGCGAACACTAATAGTATTCTTATCGCGCAGAAAGTGGAGAAGCGTCAGAGGGAGAGCAGCCCTGATAGTGTGTGTATCGCACCATCCTTAGTCCCTCGTTCGCGCTTGACGTTACCTGCTCAGCCTCAGAAGAAGAGAAAAACTCATACTCCCGTCACACCGCGCACTTCCACACAGTCAGCATCCCTGGTGTCCGATGCAATGAAGCGAATGGACAACAGAGACCTTGTTGCTACGATGAAGGAGATTGCCGAGGAGATGGAACTGCGCTTCTTGTAGATATATGTATACGATAACATACATATAGCTCGAGGAATCATACAATCAAGGCTCTCTTGGGAACCGAGGCGGGACGTCACTAAATTGATCAAAAGATGCCGCCGATCGCTGCAGTTCATACTCCTAGGTGTCCTGGTGCAACCATCTTCAGACGCGTAGGCTTGGGAACAAGTAATGTCGGTACTCCAGTTCGAGGCACGACCCTCTCCTCCACTTGTCTGAGCAGCTCATCCAATGCCTCGTATTGCGCTCTGATCTCCTCGCTTGTGCCGTCATATCCTGACCAGTGATCCATCTTCCCCCTCTTCTCCCCCAGTGTCTCTAACCTCCTTCTCACCGTCTGTCGCTGGTGCTCCAGCTCGGAGAGTAGCACAGGTGTAGGGGCTTCTTGTATGTCAGGCCGTTCATACTTCTCCCAATGAAGTAGGCGCAGTACAACACCGCTAACAAGAAACAGCGCTACACGGCCTTGCGCTGTATCACTTATACGCGGGAGGGTATCGCTTAATAGGCCGAGCACATTCAAGGAGAATTGGTCGCGTGTCCACGCCTGGCGACTTGGCTCAATCCTGTACTCCCCGAGTCCGTCCGGATGGGTGTAGAACGCGAAAGTCTGAGGAAAGATGGTGTGTGTAGGCTTCACGTCGCCGAGCTCGAGGGCGAGCCAGCATCGCGCAGTGATGGCCACGGATTGTCGCGGATGTGCATGAAGCGCCGTCAGCGCTTTCATCAGGGCAAGGCGTCTGTGCTGTGTTGGTGGGAGCGGGAAGATTTCCACGGCCTCATACGAAGGTCTTGGGAAGCAGGTTGCAAACTCCCAGACCAAGTTCATGCAGGTCCTGATTCCATTTGTGTCGTTTACACCAGGGTCATCGCATAGCCTGGTCAATGCTTGACGAACAGGAAGTTCAGACAAGAGGAAGCGGGCGACAGGCACGTATGAGATCTGCTGCGACTCAACGCGTGAGGAATGCCGCCGGAACACGGCTATGAGACCGTTGAAGACCTGTCTGACATCCTCGCTCGTGAGGTCGAACCCAACAATGGTGTAGATAAGCGACGAGCACTCGGCGGTGGACCATGGTGTCAATAAGACAGTCCTCTCGATGTCGGCAATCCGGGCTGTAAGGAAGCGACGTAATGGTGAGGCGAAGTAGGAGTAATCCCAAGCTTCCGCCCAAAGCCCGGATCGATAGATGGCACTCGCCCTGTGAGCCTTGAGAGAAGTATGGGCTATGTAGACAAGCGAACGAGAGAGCCGTAGGCATGAATGAATGATGGCGACGACGTGGCTGGTCGACCACCATATAATAGGTGTCAATGGCGTATGAAATGGGGTGTAACGGGATACCAGAGGTAACAATGTCAAACCGGTATAGATGATAGCAAACATGACCAGAAATGCAAGGGCCACATAAGCCACTGTATTGCTGATTGTGAAATACAGTTCGACGAGTCCGGCGAAGAATAACGCAACGGCGGACGTGAGGAGAGCGGGTATCATGTTCACAAACACTCGAACTCCGGATGTGGAGATGCCTTGCGAAAGATAGGCGTGTAGACGAGCCTGAAGTCCTGGTACGTCTTGACGCCTCTGAGAGAGGCGTAGGTAATGGCGAGCCCATTGCTGCACCAGGGTGGCTAGAAGAGCGCATGAAATGCTCAGGCAAAGGGAGAGCACCCATAGGATGTTGACGTGTACGGGTGGTCCCGAGGTTGAAACGCCAGCGCCAGCGAGGGTAGCTCCCAGTGAATTTCCTGTCATATTGGCCGAGATCTGAGCAAGAAGAAAGACGCTAGGATCCAGTTGAAGTGACTTGTAATTGTCCACGATGAAAGACGCTACTGTTGCCGAAAAGAGACCTGTCTGAATCGAGTCGCGTTAGTATATCATATCATGCGAGTCAAACTCAGCATACAAAGATCAGTATACCGTCCGTATCGCCCTTCCAGGCGTCGGTCATTTCTTTGTCCACCCTCTGGGCTTTGCGCAAGTAGTACGTCCACATTCTGTCAATGTCCTGATCTAAGCACTCTCAGTGACGGTTCTTTATTCGCGAGAGAACAAGACAAATAACCTTCAGATATACTAGAACGGGGCTCCTGGTGAAGGAAGGCATCAGCCTCGTCCGAGTCCGGTGCGCCTGCAATAAGTTGTCAGTTGGTTAGGTGATGAGCAAGCCGCAGCTGCATACCCTTCTGAGAATCTTGTCTTGAGTCAATCATCGTAACTCTGTCTTCTGAGGAGACAATGACGGCTTGGTATTGTACTAGGTCAATACAGCCGTGAACCAGGCGCGCGAGTCGGCGCGTTGTGGTCGAGTCCAAGCTGTGCGTCGTGCGCCCGCGAATCACATCAACAGCAGACTTCCCAGTCACACGCGCGCTGACTGGATGATTGACACGAACGCTCATATGTATTGCGATTGATATTATGTGAATGCTGGTAGAGTACGATTATGTGGACAGCGAGAGCTAGTGTATGCGATCACGACCTCTACGTAAGCACATCTCCAAGGCGGACGAGGTCCTCCCATTTGAAGTCTTGCGGCCGTTCGTGGAAAGTCTTGAGCAGTGCCTCCCTCTCCTCTCCGTTGGACCCACCCCACAGATAGAATCGCTGTAAGCCCATCGCCAGCAACTGCGCATCCTGCTGGCTCAATAAGAACTGCTCTGGATCCGATGTGCGAGGGGTCAGCTCGCCACGGAGCAGTACGAGCCCGTGCGAACCCGCAAAGTCGGGATAGAATGTTAACGCGAGATGAGGCGCTGCAAATGTTTGCCGCAATTTGTATTCTCCAAGTGGCGTGAAGATGGCCGTTGCAGAGCGCGGAAGCGGTGACTCGCTCCCGCTCTTTCCCGCCTTGCCAGCGAATATGTCCGTTGCAACATCGGGCGGTGGTGGGGCATCATATGCGTCCCATTGGAGCATAAAGAATTCGTACGCCTTTTGGTCACCTTCACCTTCGGGTGCCACGCGCGGCAAGGGTAGAATAAACTGCGGATAGCGCGCTGCCACTGCGAGCATGGTTTCGTAGGTCTCGCGCGGCACGGATGCGCAGACTACACCGCGGCCTGTGCCGCCTCCACGCGATGCATGATACGCCGTCCAAAGCGCAGAAATCTGCTCAGAGGTATGCGGAGTCTCGAGGATCTTCTCCAGGTTCAAGATGGAAGCTAGCGGCTAAAATCATTCGCTTCAGCTCTTGAAGTATATATGTGTAACAACCAACGTACCTTGATGGGAGAGCTATCCTGGCGAACAGGCACCTTGCCTTCCGCACGCGCCTTCTGAGTCGCCTTGGGTCCATCCAACGAAGCGCTGTGCGCTGTCGCCTCGGCTGCTCGCGCCAACCGCTCTTTCGCAGCGGCCTTTTCTGCCACCTTTGCGCGTTCTCGTAGAGCATCTACGGTAGTACCCTCCCTAAATGCACATAAATCATGATTTGTCAGATGAAACTGATATATGTGTGCAGTATAATACCTCACTGCTTGGCGCGTTCCACGAGCTTGGACGCATACTTCGATGCAAGTGCGGAATTGTACCGTACACTAGACAAGCGTGACGGAGCACGAGAGGTACACCGCAGAGTATTTTGAAGCGACCGCGACAGTATACGTGATGTCATTGGAAGGTTCAGCGCAGGTGATGACGGCGGCGAGAGGCAAGTCGGTGAACTTCGGACGTTGACGCCAATTGACGCGTTTGTCACGCCACGGCGTGACCGGGATTTACAAAGCCCATCGCCGCGATGGATTGGCTCTCGACCACCATCACCAGCTGGGAGAAGCTTAGACGTTGGCGGGAGCATGGTATTGAAACACTGGGCTACCCATTGCGCATGTGCTCAACACAATCATACAGCCCAACGCAATCGAAGACGGCAAAACGCCGTACGTTGTCTTCGGCTACGGGTAAATTAAATATTCTACTCGCTGCTGTTTCTGTATCGACAAAACATTTGATTCTGGGCAGATCTCTTATCTTCAAGGTGATTCCGACCTGGATCAAGTCTGTGCACACTGCGCGCGTATCCTGACGGATGGTTCGATAGCCTCCACCTCACACTGTCAAACAAAGTAGGCATTATCTTTAACTTAAAAAGCTGACAATCAACATGACCATCAATCTGTTAGCTCCTGGGTATCTTAAGGGATACGTTCGGCGGTTTGCGCAGAAATCGCATGATCACCGTGGCACCCCAGAGGTGCATGACAAGCAGTCTTGCTTCGCGCACCACGGCTGATCGCGCAATCCAGAACCCCGGTAGGGTCGTCACCATAATTCATCAAGAAGACTGGCAGGCCTTCTCGGGCTCGGACCCATTTCCGCACGAAGACGTAGTCTGGGGTACGTACTAATCGCGAATCTCGGATGACTTCTCAACCTCTTTGCCTCTCTGTGCATGCTTTCCTCAGGTGTTGCCTACACCATAGACCCACTTTACGCCGCAGAAGTGAGGGATTACTTAGGTAAATCTCGGACTATCCGTAGCGATCTATATCCAGAACTGATTGACCTACAGACTACCGAGAAAAGGTTGACAAGCCCGCGCACAAGCTACAAAGCAGCCATGAAGCTGATATGTTTCACAGGATGGATATACCATGGAGGAAGTAGACTTGTATGGTGTCGTCGATGGCAAAGAGACGGTCATTATGCATGACTGTGTTTGCTACGTAGGGCGAAACGACAACCCTTCCTTTGGTCAGTACATACTGCCTTCTCAGAGTTGAGGTACCTGAATCATGCTCAACCACAACGTCGGCACAGTCGGCTCAGAACCACTGGACGACTTGGCCAAGACGATATGGTCTAGCGTCGGACCATCCGGGCCCAACAAGGAGTACATGCTTAATCTGGCTTCCGCTGTACGTGAACTTGCACCTGAATCGCACGACTCACACCTGGCCGCTCTTGAGGTACGTCTTCTTAACGCGTGATACGTTCTCGGCCTAAAATTAGAATAGGAGCGCATACATGCGCTAGACAACGCTACGCAGTTATGATATTCCGAAGGATAATGACAACGCTCGATTAGAAAGGTTGGCGAGCCAACCAAGCATTGATCATCGCAGATGCTTCCCGAGGCTTGTCGTAGGGAACCATGTGTCCGGCTCTATTGTGAGATTAGTACATGCTTCGCTGAAGGAACATGAACACGTACCCGTCGAATGTAGTGAATGTGAGCCCTGCGGCGCTCCGCGTCTTCCCCACAACCTGCCCGTCGACGGTCCACGTCCGATCCTCTGCAGCGTTGAACGCATCGTGACCGGTCCATTCAAGTGCCTTTACAAATCGCTCGTTACCGACGTGGTTGCAACCCCTATGCCTTGTTAGCGGACCGACGGGATGATAGACATTTTGCGGTACATACCAGTCGTAGGTGCCAACATAGACCAGCACTTTCACCCCTCTCTCGAGAAGCGCTGCAACATGGGCCGTCGAATCATGCAAACCGTCATCGTTGAAAGCAAACCCCGCATTAACTTCCATGTTGCAAGCTTGAAAGTTAGCGGGCACGGCCGGGTCAACGCCGAGGATCTCGCGGACGTCGGGACGGGAGAGGTAGCCTGTGATTTGGCTATGCGCAATCTAGTAAGGATGCATAACAAAGGGACGTCCTGCGATTGGACGTACTCCATAACAGGATAGCATAAGGTCCCGACGCAAGGTTTGGAGATATCGTACAGGTTGAGGCCTATGATCGACATGTGAGCATGCGGAAGGGGGGCATCGTCGGGAGAAGAGAAGTCCTAACCACTCATAGCATAGGGGTACCCGAGTTCCGTGTTGCAGAAAGCCGACGCAGCCTCGCATCCCATCGAGTCGAACTGGTCGACACATGACTCTCGCAAGAGCTTCTCGCACCGCGGCACGGCCTTCTTCATGCGCACGCAGGTGCTGATCGGCAGAACGGGCGGCAAGGAAGCAGACGTGCAGACGATGTCGTATTTGGAAAGGCTTATGCGGTACCTATCCGTCATACCGTTTCCTACATCTCCGTTCAGCAGCTGCAACTACGGTTCTCTGTACCTGAGCACTTGCCTATGATAGCGGAAGTCAGATTGATTGGCTCGAAGCCGTTCTGGATGAGAAGGGCGTTTTGGTCATACACTGCAGCCGAGAACAGCGGGATGTACCGGCCCTACGTGTACTATTCAGTCCCATATCGTCCTTAGATGTCAAGGTAGAACGTTGCATTACACCAAACGACTCCCCTGCCATGTGGAAAGAGCGGCCTTTGAACTGCGGGAAGTTCTCGAAGAACAGGAATACGAACTTGGCGATGTCGACAGCAGCGTCCTCGGACGTGTATACGGTCTCGCCGTACTCGGCGTAGCTGAACCCAACGCCTGGAAGGATGAAGCGTGAGTATATTCATGGGAGCAGTAGTGATTGAGATGGCGTAAAACCTATAGGCTGGTCGATGAAGAAGACGTTCGCGTTTTGGTTCCAAGCGTCCTCGTGGAACTTGGGCTCTCCTGTTGCGTTTGTAACGCGGCACGGTCCTGAAAGAATTGTTAAGTTTGTCAGACTGGTAGCTCAGATGCTCGAATCGGATGCTCACCGAGTTCCATGAGCAGACCAACAGACGAGGAGCATCCCGGTCCGCCGTTGGTCCAGAACAAAACATCATCCTTGTCCGGTTCATTTCTGCTCTCGAAGAACGAGAAGAACAGGTGTCGCGCCGCAATGTCGATGTACCCCGTATACGTCTTGACGGTAGAGTCGCACCAATTACTCTCTTTGATGCGCGCGCTGTACTCGGGGAATAGCGGGTGGCTGAAGGTGGTGTACCCATCGCTGCCCACACTCGATAGCGCGCCGACGGGTCCGGTAAAGCCGTGAAATGAGCTCGCTGCACGGTCAGGCGCGGTCCAACGAGAAGCATCGTCAGTGATCCACTGCTGAGTAGCAACAGCCTCAACGGCCAAAGAGGCCAAGGCGGTATAGAAGACCTTGAACATCATGGCGCTGAATCAAGCAGCTTCTTAGCGCAGTACGTTGTTCACGGTTTGCGGGTTTCCGAAGTGAGCGTGAGCACGGCTCAGGGCATGGGTACAACGAAAGGCATATTCAGTCGCATATGTCGTGAAAGATACGGATAGGGTTGAGGGCAAACGACGAGCAACGTGAACTCGGACTCAGAAGCCGGGACGCGGCGTCGACATCGGGCTCCTCGCCGTCGGAAAGAGTGTCTGCGTCATTTCCCATCACGTATGATGCCCTCATGAGAGCCACGCCAAGTTCCAACTGGCATATGAAGAGCACTCGATGTACTGACCCCTACGACGACGAGCAAGCTACTATGATATTTGACTAAAGAGCAGACTGGTGAGAGTGTATGTCGGGCTATGTAGTATAAACAGGGCACATCCAATGTCCGTCATATACGCTTGAGCAGCGAACCGTTGGCGAATATACGGAGGGAGGATCAAATGTCTACTGTGCCGAAGGAGATGTGCTCAAGCTCGCTGTACCATACGTAGTCTTCTGAGCTGACGAGTTCCCATTCGCCGGTGCTCCGTTCTGTCCTGGACCGCCATGGGTTGCTTGGTGCTCGGGCACACTCGTGTCAACGAGTAAAGGTGTCACCTCGCCAGCCAGCGCGCGCTCGGGAATTTTAGGCGTCGTCGCGGCGGAGGCAGCGGATTCAGGAACGAAAGAGGACACTGTTTGGCGGCGCTCTCGCTCGACAATGCTACAGAACAGATGTCAAAATGAGAACACTGTTGAAGTGGGCGAAGACATACCCGCGCATGATGGCCGAGTTTGTCAGGCGCCTGGCGCGTTTCTTGCTCTGGTTATCCTCATACCGGTCCGTCTCGTCGACAATCTCTTCCGAAATGATTTCCTCAATCACGTCTGAGGGGAGGTTAGAGAGCTACCACGTGCTATAGAGAAGAGCTTGCCTTCGAGTGTAACCACACCGATACCTCCACCCGCCACACCGGGAGTTTCGCTGATGAGTAGCATGTGCGAACGACCGGTTTGGCTAGGTTATGAACGTGAGCACAGTGTTTGGTATACCAGATAAGAAAACGCACAAATAATCAAGTGCCTGGAAGCAGCTAACGTTCGGTTTGGCCTCAGGCAGGATGGAAAGTTTGAAGTTTTTGACAGGCCATTTGGCAGCCGGATCGTATTGCAAGAGCTACGCAAAATTCAATATCATGGTTTGGCTTCGATAGAAGAGAACCGACCTTCTTGATCAGGAGTGTCCCGACAAATGCCAGCGGTTGATCGGGTTCATGCACAGGAAAACGCGAGTAGCCACTCGTCAACCTGCACAGTTGAGTTCCCAAGCAATGAAGATAAAGTGAAGACAGACGTACAGGCGGTCGATCTTTTCTTTATCGATGATGGTGTCCGAAGAAAGTGTTACTACATCCTGGATTGAGATTGCAGTGTTAGTGCAGTACGTGTTTGATCTCCCCGCTCACGTACGCTGAGAGGAGTCATGATGGACTCGACGGTCTTGGTATTGAGTTCAAGAACACCGTTCAGGATACTAATCTCATCGTCACGAAGAGGTTCTTCTCCATGGCGGTGGAATTGCAGGAATGACTTGAGCTCGGCCTTCTTGTATGTATGCGCTTCACTAGCACCGAGCACCCAGTCAAGCAGCTTTGCCGTGGGCCATGCTATCGGAGAGAAGAGATACATCATGGCCAGCACAACCGGTGCGCAGGCCGCGCCGATAGAGAGACCGTAACGTGCACATACAGCTTGCGGGATGATTTCACTGCAAGGATATTTTAATGAGCATGCCTTCGACACGCTCGGATGTGAACATACCCGAAGATAACTGGCGTTTGAATCAGTACGCATGCTGCTAAGAACAAGCACGAAAACGCTCACCAATCATGGTGGTGGAGATCACCACTGCGGCAATACCGCCGCCAATCTTGAACATAGGGTAAGTTATAAGCGGAGCGCTATGGCACCAAACACACTGCACTGTCCAAAAATATTGGGAGGGTTTCGTTGACAATCTATACATCCCGCCTTAGAGTTACAGCACGAATGGACTTTGAGCATATACATACGACGTTCGAAAGCAAGAGGACCTGGGCCACACGTACGTCATCAGCGCGTAACTCACAACCACCATTTTTTACGACTTACAACAAGAACCCAGTGACGACCCCTCTCCAGTAACTTCAGAACTGGACACAAGATCAATACAAGAAGCCAACGTAGCGCCTAGGAGGCCGAGGCGCTTGGCGTACCCTTCCGGGCGTGTAATTTCTCCTTTTCATCCTCTGATGATTGTGCCAGCACACGCAGATGCAGCTCATCCAGACCCATAAGTCCAAGTGTCAAGCTGATGTACATGTTAGCGCCAATAGACACCGTAGAAGCAAGCTGGTGGACATACCCAGCAAACGCGCCTCCTGAAAGCACTAGACATGCGCTAATGACTATCTTCCACCAGAAAGTAGCAGAACCAATGGGCTCCTCGGGCCCTTCGTCTTCAAGAGTCACGGCATGAGGTACAGCGAGAGCGGTGCCCGCAGCGATGAGCACACAGAGCGCGGTGGTGGTTCTCATTCAAGGTGAGTTGACCGCTTCTCCGCGCGCTCGATGACGCCCAGAGGCAATAATGATCCGGTCCGAGTACCCGATCACGGCGATCAACGCCGAGTTGAATTGGCGCGCGTCAACCGCGCCGTTCGCGTTCCAGTTTCCACACCTGTCCACCTCCAGCGCAGCGCGATGCTGCAAGAACTCTCGAGCATGGACAGAATAACTCAGCTCCAGGACGAGATACAAAAGGTATGTGTACGGACACGACTTTAGGTGTTCGTCGAACTGAACGTGGTCGCAGCTGCTCACAATCATGACCAACAGTATCAACTACCTCACCACGCGCACGAACTTCGTGCAGATCAGCGAGAACATACCGGTCACGAAGCAAAGAAAGGCGGAGAAGTATGATACTGAAGAGGTCTTTGAAGGTATTTTCATCTCAATATGACCATTGAGCAGCTCACTTATTGTGACGCACAGCGAACAAAAAGGAGCTTATACAAGACCTTGTCCTCAAGGCCAAACAGGTCGAATTCTTGATTCAGGCTCTGCCACAGCCTGAGCCTGAAGAGGAACAGGTACGAGGCTTGCCACCCTCATTTTGTAAACGTCATCCCGATACATCGACAGGCGAAACGACTTTCTGCGCTTGAGAAGGACATGCAACGGGCAAACGACGAGTACATCCGTGCCGTGAATCGTGCTAGTACGTTTGATTTGTCTTGATCATGCTTTAATCTTGCTCATGTCACGCAGAAGCACTATATGCTCAAATCAGCGAGACGGTGAAGGCTGTATTGGACCAAGACGGCGCTGACACCGATCTCCCTGGATGACCTGAGATCGAGCTACTAGGATCGGCATGTCTAGCCAGACATGGGCCTTCTTTTCTGACATATGCGCGAGCGCGGCATATTGCTTGAACAGACGCGATCACCCCCGTGAAGTCGGTCACAGTGCACCAGCACTGATCGGAGGGTTCCATGTATACTGAACGTTGAACCTCTGCAGCAAGCACTCGGAAGGGGTGACCACCTCATGCGCTGGCAGGCACTACTGGCGATCAAGATGCTGATAGGGCGTACGATATGCATAGCAATTACAAGCACTATATACAGAGCGGATCCTCAACTAGTGGTACATACAGCAGGTCATAGACATGAAACAAAATCTCTACTCAGGGTCACGACGCGTTCAGTCATAGAAAACGAGGGCGCGAAGCTCGATCGACTCGCGCCTCGGGGCGTCGGCGGGCGTCGTGGGATCCACAAACGCGGTGTGCGGTGTAAGCACGGCGACGGTGCCGTCTTGAATAGAGTCGAAGCTACGCCACTATCAGCACAGTGTCCGCTGACCTGCGAGAGAAGCACGCACCACTTGATCAGGACGCCTTCCTCCGGCGTCAGCCCGCGTACATACTTCCAGCCGTGCGCTGGGTTGTACTTCACGCCAAAGGTCTCTCCGTCGCGGTCGGGATACTTCAACGCGGTCGGCACCAGATCCTTATGCGCGTCCACGGTAGAGTAATCGCAGAGCGCGAGTGGGAAGTCGTATGCAGCATGGTGGATTGGGCGCCACAAGTTGATGATCTGGAAACGCTTTGCCAGAAGGCCGTCTACGTCTTCAGCGGGCAAGTGACGATGTACGCGCGCTGCGGCGGAGGCTGGAGTTTGGTCAACGTGAACGCCCTGTAGCGCGCGTCAGTGGCGTCGTCGATATCGCAACCACTCATTCTGAACACTCACCTGCACCGGCTGGCGCTTGTCGGGAGTGTCCTCAGTCTTCACAGCGTAGTGGCGGCGAACAGCTGCAGTGCGCAGTCAGTATAATACTGTGAAAGAATCATGGGAAATGCGCACTATGGTCAAAGAACACGACACGGCTCGCGCCAGTGACTTGCTTGATGAACTCGGCACTTTCAGGATAATACTCGTCCTGAATCTCCTGGTCGTTTGCAAATGTAGTGTGCTTTGCAGGGTGGCGGAAGAAGTGGAAGCCGTTCTTGTCAAGGGATACAGAGTCCTCGCGCCCACGCAGGTTCTCAATCTGCACGATCTTGTCTTCGCGTCCGAAGTTCTTGTCGCGCACACCCGTCGTTGGGTCCGCGTTAATGTACTGATACGGCTTGGAGCCGTCTTCAGGCGGCACGAAGTAGACCAGAGTTGTGGAGACGGAGGTAGGCTCGGAAGACATTGTCGTCTGGTGGTAAGAGTAGAAGAGCTCTGGATGGTTGAAAGATATATGCGAGTTGCGGACTTGAGGTGGGACGGTGAGCTTCAAAGTACTTATAATTCCCAGTCTACCCCAGTCTCATGACAATCTGACAAAGGCCAAGTCCGTTGCGGGGCGCGGATTGTAAGGGATATGTCAGAGACCCAACGATAGCGCAAGAGGTGCGACTGATTCTGGATCTTCTGACGTCGAGGTTTCGCCATCGGAGAGCTCGATGAGACAAGTGGCTGGGAGGCGTGCTTGGGCGCTTAGGTGGCTGAGTGGACGCGTAGATAATTGCTATATGTGCCCTCACCCGCTAGCCAGCTATAGTTTCGTGCGTTCGCAAGCATACAGACAGCATATCATCGTGTCGCGAAGGCAAGCATAATTCCATAATTTTGTATGATGAGCGGAGGACGAGAGGATATTCGCGGGCCACCGGGTATCCGCCCGGGGGCCGCAGTCTAAGTAATCGGTTGGTTTACTTTCACCTGATAACTTACTAAAGCGGCGCCGCTCCCAAGTTGTCATCGTGATTTATGGTTTGCCGCGGTAACATTTCCGCGAGAGTGATATTATGGCTTTTCTCATGACGGAAAACGGAACTACCGTACCATATAGGCCATTCCCATGCACAGACTCAAAGCTCCTGCGGACAGACCATTGCCTGGAATATTAGTGGACGAGTGAGTGAGTGTATGCCAAAAGCAACTTGGGATAAGTGGTTGTGCCGCGGCGCGGCAGGTGGCAAGAGTCGGCCGCGGCAACTTCTTTCTTCTTCCCACCACGTCCGTATGCAGGGCATCGCCTCCTCGTATTCCTACGGGACCATAACCATGGTGTGATAGCTGAAGAACTCTCTGTATGGACACGTATGCTGGGTAAATACTGGACATCTTGTCTATCATCTTCCTTTTACGTCGCTTGCACCGAAGGGCGTCTACACATTCCCAGCCCGGCGGTAGCGCCCTGACTGCGTCCCCAAGAGCCCGGAAGCCCTATTCGCTCATCGCGGACATCACCTCCCACTCCTGCACATCGCATCCCACTAACGCACTGAGCTATACTCATGCTATGGATGGGCTTCCACCCTCTTTGCTACCCTCTGACAGCGGACCTCCGCTCTTGAGGGGCGATGCAAGTATCATGAGCACGATACGTATGCTCTCACCTCCGTATCTCCGTGTATTCACAACATAATTCACGCTTTGTGGCATACAGCCTCCGAACCGACGGTCACTTCGAGGGAATCTAGGGCTCTAGGAAGAGATATCTCGATCCGTCCCTGCACAACGGCTTCCACTCGGATTTGCTGGCATAACTTGACGTTGGAGTGGGCCTTCTTCCGAGCATGTTCGACGGTCATGCCTGCCCAGAGATCTGTCTGTCAATGCCAATGCGCTTGGCACAACGCACTGGGCGTTGGCAAACCCATATGGTATTGGGTCCAGTACTGACGCCAGATGCCTGGGTAGGGACTGCGCAATGGAAGTGCCCGTTTCCGGTCACAGCTCAACCTCAAGCTCGCATGTCTGCCCAACTCATGCTGGACCGCGTTGTTCCGATATAATCGTGAGCAGCCGGGTGCGGTATCGCTCAGATCTACTTCTGGCTTGCCCCACGGATGCTTACGGGATGTCCAGGACGCATACGACCACCATGAGACGTACTAAACATAACTTGCAACATGATCATCTCACTTCTGAGCTACCATTGGTACCGCGCCGCAGTGAATAGGGTGTGAGCGACTCCATACGCGCACGCATCGTCTGCACGCTTCTTCCCGAAGGCACCCGCATTTGATATTCATACAGTGTTATGTCCGATCTACCTGTGGAGGTACGCTCCGAGTTTCGTTGTCACTGCCATGTCCATGACATCGATAGTGGTTACCAGGCGCGACGATCCTCTTTTATGGGCGCTGGCGTTGTCCTTGAGATATCCTTGCGCCAATCTCTGCACTCGCAGGAGATGAATCGCGCGGCGACTTCGGAGTCCGTATCCGTTGAGGTAGTTCCATCGTCAGACCCTCGACGACAGAATGGTCCTGTGACTTAGCTCTCGCCGCTCCAGGTTCTATTTTTGTACGCCACGGATGCTAACTCGTCCCTATAGGCGCACAAGCACTGTACCATCCATGTAGGGGTCGTCGGATCAATCCTACATACGAAGACCTATTCACTTCTTTTCAAGAGTAGTTTGACAGGATCCGACGAAACGAAAGCATCCCCACAGAGTCCTCGCAATGCGTGGCGTCATTTCCTGCGCATTTACTTCATATGTGACTTATTTCTAGGTCTCGGTGGGATTTGCATGTGAACTGAGAGCAAATCTGTGCAAGCCGCAGAGATGCGGTGTAATAAGACCTCCCCGAGCTCCCGCTATTTGCAGACCGTCGGTGCCACATGGATGATACATTCAACAGTAACACTCTGACCCCTTCGTGCCCGATGATCTTCACCCGATGACTTTCGCCCGAGAACGCCCCTTCCCCGACGAACGGAAGAGCGTCCTGTCCGGATGAACGCGGATGCAACCGGGGTATAAAAAGCCAGTGCAATCTATGTTATGGGGTAGGGTCATCCAGCACGGTGTCTTTTGCGCTCGTTCCTACAAGAATGGCTCGTCTCGCTATCTCGCTGTCGTTGCTTGTCTACTGGGCATCTCTTTCGCGGGCTCTTCCTGGCATCGAAGAACGTGCCGCCGCTTCTTCGCTGCTCAGTAACGCCTCGGCAACTGCATCTGGTGCCGCTTCAGCCACTTCAGCTGCAGCATCACCGTTACCGGCCTCGGCCACAGTATCTGCACCTCCCGAGTTTGAGACGGTACCGCCAGCTTCGTCAAACCCGAACGCGCCTATCTTCCCTGTCGGTGACGCCAATGTTGAGAATCCTCAAGCTACTCGTGGCAGTTTGGGCTCCAGCATCCTTGGGCCCAACAATCTGCAAGTCACTCAACAAAATCCAGACTTTCTTGCACCTCCGACTACAGACAACGGTGATGTGTAAGCTCTATCACAAGTTCTCGCTGCACCCTCAATACTAACCTTCTTCTGCAGGATGAACGCAAAGTGGCCGTTCGCGATGTCACACAACCGCCTGCAAACGGGTGGCTGGGCTCGGCAGCAGAATATTGAGGTCATGCCTATCGCAACTCGTTAGTGGCTTTCGTTGATCTTGGACTCTGCTTGCGTCAGACGCTGACGCGCCATAGAAATGGCGGGTGTGAACATGCGCCTCGAGAAGGGAGCCATTCGGTGCGTGGTACCGGGAAGAGGTGTTCTTGCCGCCGGCAAGCCTACTCACATGCGTATTCTATTCATAGCGAGCTACACTGGTGAGCACTCGCATGCTCCATTCCAGATCATGCCGATGACTAAAGAATCTTTTCATTTTCTACAGGCACAAAACGTCCGAGGTAAGTCACGATAGATCTACTTTAACCTTGGATTGATCCTGATCCCCGCTACGCTGGAAGTGGGCGTATGTTCTCAAGGTTTGTGACCCGCGTCAGTGTATGTAGAGCCCCTGACACTCATGCTCGACGGCACCGTTCATTATAGGGCACTACTCAGATCACCGCTATTGATCAGGTGCGGTCTGTCGCTCATTATAGTTCCATATCTCATGACTCTTCTTCCAGGATGGCAAGAACTTTCTCGCCAACGTCGTGCGTACTTCAATTGAACCAATCTCACGCGATGCAATACTGACCGTGCTAACTACATGTAGGGCCCCGGAGACCTTTGGTTAGTCCTTAACGGGTTATGGATTCATCCGTCTGCTTATCCACTCTTGCACAGGTATTTTCCCCCAGGTACACAAGGTTCATTATCTATGCTGAGCTGGACGCACAACTTACATAACTCAGGCATCCCACACTCGCTGCAAGCCACTGGCGATGACCCTGATGGCACGGAGTTCCTTCTGGTCAGTCTCCCTTGCGCGTCTCTCGTCGTAAAGCCGTGCTCACCAATGAGGTCAAAAGATCTTCGACGAGGGTGACTTTAGGTCCGTGCTCTGTAACTCATGTCATGTCGAGGACTCAGAACTAACGGGCATTCAATTACAGCGAAGGTTCGTACTCTCAGTATGTTTGGGTCTGGCGGCAGGCTCTGAGCGGCGCCACGGGTGTCACATGCTGCGTCAGCTTCGTACTGACGCTAACAACGCTGAGTAGCGCCACTACCCAGAGAGAGCTGATGATGTCCCGATAGATGCTACTTTCCTCTTAACCGACTGGATGGCACACGTTCCTATGGACGTTCTTTCGAAGAGCTTTGGCCTGCCGATCTCCGCCTTTGATCATATACCTTCTAAGGAGTTGTACATCTTCCCCGCTGGTACGTATCTCCACCTCGCCGCACAGCGGCCTCAATGACAACTGTTCAACAGAAGCTCCCACTGGCGAAACGGCGGTGTCTGACCCTGCGGGGCAGATCCCTAATCCTTTCTCATACGCCCTCTCGCAAGATCCCGTTACGCCTCTTAACGGCGGAACCGTCAAGATCGTCGACTCCACAAAGTTCAAAGCCTCGACTACTATTGCTGCTGCGGACGTCACTGTAGAGCCAGGAGCGATAAGAGAATTACACTGGCACCCAAGTACGCGTCGTTCTCGGGCACAACAATCGATGTACCCGCTAACCATAAGACCTAGCGCAAGACGAGTGGACGTTCTTCATGTAGGAACCTCCGTATTCGTGGTCCATGACATCATTCACGCCCTCTTGCAGATCTGGACAGGCTCGCATGACGCTCTTCGCCGCGCAAAGCAATTCGAGGACCTTTGACTATCAGGTGAGAACTGGCGTGTAACGTCAGGTCGCTCCTTTGTCTGATCACCCATATGTGTAGGCCGGCGATATTGGTTACGTCCCCGCTTCATTTGGTGCGTCTTCAAACAGCTCTCTTATACAGTCAAAGCCCACCTGACTTCTCTTGCAGGTCATTATGTCGAGAACGTTGGCAACGACACTCTGCATTTCCTTGAGATATTCAAGTCGGGTAAATGATCAGTGCTACTGCGCAAGCTTGACTCTGACTCTCCATATCGCAGATCGCTTCCAGGACATCAGCCTATCCCAGTGGATGGCCCTTACTCCGCCAGCTCTTGTGAAGGCCCATCTGGGGTTCGATGACGCGACAATCGCCATGCTCAACAAGACAAAGCAGACGGTCATCCAGGGATGAATGTATAAGAAGCGCAGGACCAGGCAATGGGAAAGTTGCGTAGCTAGGAGATAGGGTGATACACGGTTTTCATATAATGATGTAATCATATTCATACTTCCAAACGCATCAGCCAGTGTACCACTTTGACGCGTGCAGCATCCATGATCGTCCTTGCAAGCGTGTCTTCAATAACGTCCTCCTCAAGCCGTGCGGAGTCACGTAATTGAAGGCGCTCAGCGCGTATGATAGCGGGCGGTACGTGGGATGGGACGACATGGGGTACAGTGCGGGACCCGGTCGGGGTATGGTGAGTATTGTCTTCGGTGACGATGCCTGCATCGGTCGACCATGACCGTGACAGCTCAAGTGACGAAGTGTGTGGAAGGTTGCGCGAAGCACGTATAGCCGACATATGCGCAGCGCTGAACGCTTGGGAACTGGTAGGTATTCTCGTGTGTTCTGTTGAGGCATTCAGCCGCGCTATCGCTCGTAGACGCATGCGCGATGGCTGTGGGCGTGTATGAGGGATCGCCCTCACGGCCACTATCACCGTATCGCTTCGCAGCCTTTCACGAGTGCTGTTGTCCGAAGCCAACGATGCTAGTGTGGCACGCGAATTCGTGCGACTTCGTGCGAATGTGTTGCGCGGGTGAGGCTCTCTTCGCGGAGAAGACATTCTACCAGGCGTTGAGAAACAGTAGAAGCACGGGGACTAGATACTCGCACTCACAAGCTTTGTGTCTTTTTAGGAAGGATCATGTCGCCAATGAGCAGGAGGGCAAAATGGGGCTTCAATCGCGTGCAAGAAATTTACGGATGAGGGAGACACTGCGACGGCTTTATAACACCTTGTTCGGTCTCCGATCGTGCTCAGTAAACTCTCATGAAGATACCCGATCAGACGTGTACGCATGCAGCATCTGCGGTCGGTGGTGTGAAGACTCAAGTGTTGAAGGGGTATGACACGAGTCTATAGCTCTTCAGAATAGGCTACCTTCCAGCTGTAGGAATCATAGCCGGCCAGCAGCGTCCTTCTGAAGTGGTTGTGGTGTAAAGGGGTAGATGGGCATGCGATTCAACATGGGAGTCGGAGAAAGAGCCCCATGAGAACGCGGAGGAGTCGCCCGAGTCCCGGGCCGCAGACCGATGGCCGATGTCGACCGTGCACCTCGTAGTTGCCGAGTCACTGAGGCCAGCAACATGGTTTAACTCCCTCTTCGCCCTGTGTTGTCTAGAAACTGGCAGGAAGGAAGAGGAGGACAATTCTGACCTCCGCGGCAAATCCCGCCGTCCCTCACGGTCAACCGTCACACTACCGTCACACGTGCTTGCTGAACATCACGCCCAGAATCGTCATACGTCAAAGTGTCCTCCCACCACCAACGGCGATCCAGAACTGGTTGACATCCCTATCGATACGATTGACGTCTGACCATGGATGAAGGCATGATATCATCCTGGGTGATTGCGCCTCTGGTCGCCTCCGCTGCCCTGGGATTCTACGGATACTTTCATCGTTATTCGCACAGCCGACAGAGAGTTCTTCCTCCCCGGCGAGAACGGGTGCTCATCATTGGGGCATCACAGGGAATTGGCAGAGCTATAGCGAAGCGATACGCCGAACGGGGAGGAAGCTTATGCATCGTCAGTCGCAAGGACTCGGAATTGGAAGCTGTTCGCCTTGATCTCGAAGAGATAGCTTCTGCTAGTGGATGGGAAGACGGTGCAATTGCAAGTTTTGTTGCCGATTTTACCATAGCCGAGGAGCTTGTCGCCTTGCGTCACGCCCTATACGAGAGTAAGCCGGGGTGCCACAACGGGTCTCACTCTTTCAATGAACCTCGTTAACGCGCCTTTATCAGAGTGGGGAGGGATTGATACTCTCATAGTTTGTGCTGGCGTCTCTGCCACTCGCGCGCTGCTCGATATTGCAGGCGGTGAAGATGACATGGAAGGTCCTGGTGTGGAGGGCGTGCAGCAGTGCGCACAAGCGGCCACCAAAGCTCTGAACGGCAATTACCTGGGCCCACTGAATACAGCAGTGACGATGGTAATCACGCCGTTGTCGTGCCCTATACTGTCAGCCTGATTTCTCTCAGATTCCCCTCATGGAGAAGACAAGCGCCTCGCCCGCAATCCACTTGATATCTTCTCTCGGCGCGGCGGTGCCTGCGCCTACCCGCTCTCTATACGGCTCAACAAAAGCTGGCGCTCTCGCGCTGTACCAGGCTCTAGCCATCGAACACCCCAGCATTACATTCTCATATATCCTTCCTTCAACAGTTCAGGGATTATTCCGTGCCTCTGCTGTCGACGCAGAATCTGTTCCCGCAGGGCAAGAAAACCCAGCACCGGAATTCAACACGGACGGTCTGCAGCCGGACGCAGTGGCAAAACGTTGCATAGCAGCCATTGACAAGCAGGAGAAGCTTGTTTTCTTCCCGCCATTCTATGCATACGCTCAGTTACTTTACTGGCTGTGGCCATCCTACATCGAGAAGAAGGCTGCTAAGAAGTACGGTTTCGAGAGAAACGTGTCCGAGTCATAGCTAGATCAATATACCCTTTCTTGTGACAAGCCTCTATTTCTCTTGCGGTCTGAGATCCTGTTGATGACTGCACCTACATTGCGACTTGCGAAATGCACTGATCAGGACAAGAGATGCGCTTGGAATGAAAGAGCTATATAACGCATTTCCGACAGCTGGTTGGGATAGCTTGAAGGAAAGGCTTCACAGCCGCCAGCCGTCTACTCCCCTCGATAGTTATCCGCATCAACCCCGGTTATACATGTATCGTACACATCACAGCATTCCTCGAAGCTCCTCTCAGGCAACGCCTACGCGATATAGTAGAACAAATTCCTGTCCTCCTCATCGCGCCGCATATATTCGCTCTCCACAAGCGAGTCGACGCGCTGCTTGATGCTCTGTATATCCGGTGCAAAGTGCTTCTTGACCGCGACGATAGTCTGCGCCTTGATATCCTCGTACATGAGCTTCTGGTTGGCCTTCATGATGCGTACAATGGCTGCATCGAGCAGATGCTTGCGGTCACCCTCAACAGCTGCCTGCGTCTTACGACTCTCCTCCGGCTATACGAGAAAGATCAGTCCACATGCCATTTTGAAGGTCCGGATAAGTCCCGCACCGTCTCCTTGGCCTGGATAGAGTTGATGTGGACGCGAGGGTGAGGATCCTTGAAGCCTTCGTTGACGGTGAAGAAGTCGCCATCGTTTACGTCGCGGCCCTCGGGGTGCTTCTTCAGCACGCGCTTCTTACCACAGGCAAGACTCTGCAACGTCCGGCGCAAGTCATCGTCCGCTGTATAGCATAAGGATCAGCGTAGCCCGACTGATGAAAGGTGAGATCGGCGTACGGATGCGTAAGGCCGCGGCTATCTCGGCGTAGCCCAGCTTCTTGCTCGGTCCCGGCTCTGCGAAGAGTAGAAGTGCAGAGGCCTGATACAGGCTGACTGTCAGAGTCTTGACACCAGCGTCGAAGCGTGCGGTGAGCTCAGCGCTTCCAAGTGAATGATTCCACTCCAACCGCTTGTTCTTGTGCTTCTCGCCGTAGAAGCTCTCAAAACGGTCAAGTTCAGCTTGCAGCTGCGGGCATGAACGTGATCGAAACAAATAAGGACATGGAATTGTCAGCGGTGGACATCGCACAGCGACTGGCATAACGTACATCAGGCTGCAAGACGAGCTCGGTTCCCGTCTTGCTCGAGAAAGGCCAGACGCTCTGCTGAAGAACCATCGCCGTAAGCCGCCTGGTCGCGTCCGGATTGCGTCTTTGAAGCAGATCGTAATGCTCCGTCATAAGGTCGCGCGAAAGGCTGAGATCTGTGAACATCTGATCACCAGAGGCGAACTCCGGGTCGTATTCTGTTCAGATATCTTAGATCATGTGTTCATAGAGATAAAAAGAAAGGCATGCACCGGCTTTCAGCTTCTTGATTACTCGTTTTTCGAAGTCGTCACTGGCACTGCGGCCTAACAGGAGGCGCCGTGCCAACGCACGTTGGTAGAACGCCCGGAAGACGTCCTTATCGTCCGTGTACCGGTAGAGCTCGAGCGTCTTGTCCAGCACCTGTGCGAAGTCGGTATCGCTGGCGCCGGCCTGGCCCTTACGCATCAAACGGTCGACATGCTTTGCCAACATCTCCGCGGGCGCGCGACGGCGCGCAAGATAACCTTTAGCAAACGCATCTGCGAGCGCATATCCGTACTCGCGGTTCTCTCCGTTACCAAAAGACAGCCTGACGGCAGAGTCGCAGAGCGCTTTGAGTGGCAAGAGGCGGTTAACCATCTCTTCGAAGGCGGCTTTGTCAATCACAATCGCCTTCACGCGGGCTTCGGCGGCCTCCTTGAAGGCGTTTACTAGCTGTGGCTCGGCATCTGCACGAACAAAGAGTGCTCGCAGAGCACCAAGTTTGTCCAGGTTCTTCTCGTCCAGGAGTTCTCCGACGACTGAATTTCGGATGTCAGACTGCGCAGAGAGGAATCTTCCATGGGAAGTGAACTGACCTCCGTTGGCAAGCTCCTTGACATGTCCGTCCAGTGAACCGCTCTCAGCGGCACGTTGCGCCGTATACCAGCTGCTCTCGGGGAGAACAGTGGTTGCGCGTTCGATCTCTTTGGCGCTTCGGTCGAGACAGACATCGAGGAATGTCATAAGGTTTGGACATTGTACGAACAAGTTCTCGTGGAACTGGCGCGTGCGTTTGATGTAATTCTTCTCGAATAGATCATAGAGGCCATGGATCTGAAGGTGTTTGATGACTGATATGACTGAAGGGCGAATGGGGTTGGCAGTGCTAAACAAACATGAGATAAACAGCCATTTCTTGAGACTAAAGACATACCCATTCTGATGTTCGGCTTCCAGCCACTTCGCAAGCGCGGTCTGAAGCTGCTCAACGACCTCCGCCCGCTCAAGCACACCTCGCCTCAACTTGTCGTGTGCGATCTTCCTGCGAGTCAGCATCAGTACAAGTCGGACATCGTGAGCAGAACTATCCAGCCTCACTTGATGCTTGCTCCCGGAGTGTTCTCGGCGATGTACAGACGGTCGAGATAGGCTAACGCGCCTCGCACATTACATACTCGACGTTCGAAGGCATCCAAATCCCCAGCAAGTACGCCAAAGAAACTTGCTCCGGCCATCGACTTCACAAGTCTCTCTCGCATATCTGTAGCCGTCCTCTCTAGAGTGAGCGTGAGGAAGTCGTGTAGTAGATTGCCATCTCCGGCCATTACAAGGGCGCGGGTAGCAGCGTATAGACGTTCTCTCGTAAGTGGCGTAGGCTGGGTGGGACCATGCGCAAGTAGGACGGATATTGTCCTTCTGGATTGCTGGAGAAGGTCCGCGTTGCTCACAGGTGGACGCGCTAGTTAACTCATATCAGTTCAAGGCTATACTTTCGGAAGAGCAAAGTGCACGAGTCTTCGCTCCAATGAGCTGTTAAGCCGACATGTCAATGCATGCGCATTGAGGCACGCTAATAGCATCTCGGTAGCTCGTTATGCTCTCCGAGTCGACAGTCATGCAGATCTCATGGACACAATCTCGAGTATGATGAGACAGAGGCTTATACTCACGCGGATGAAGTCCCGATACTTCAAGCTTCAGCACTCCCGAAGATGTGAAACGACCAGCGGCGCCACGAGACCTGGACGCAGATGCAGAGTCAGCTCCCACAGAGAGCTTTGCTACCTTGGAACGCGGTGCCAACAGGGTTGGGGAGTGCGAGGACTCATCGCGCGAAGTTGCGACGACGGCGCTGAACGCGCGTGACGAGGAAGGTAGCGTCAAGAGCGTACTGAGTGCAGTCATCGCTGCAGCTTTGACCAGTAGGTGGTGGTTGAGGAAAGACCTGCTCGCTGCGCGTGCTGACCGCGGCGATGTGGATCGGTCCGTCGAGGCCGCGACGTCAGCATGAAGATATGATTAGATCATCTTATAGGTCCATCATGATTATCTACAACGGTGTTCGGCTTTAACCGTGACGGGTGGTTCTCCGTCCGAACTGTTACCACCTTGAATCTTACCACCACTTGCTCTGACTCGAAAGCTTCTCTTGCCTAGTGACTCCTCACCTTCATCGGTACATATACTGCGCACGGTTCTGCACTAACGCCTCGTATCACGCCTTTCCAGCATAAGATTCAAAAACTGCTGTCTTCGTCTTCGTATGACTCCGATGACTTCCCCGCCGACTTCACCTCCTCCGATTGGGTCTACCTCAGCTTTGGCTACCTACATAGACCAGAACATTCACTATGTTCCTTCGTTCGAGCTTGAATGCGGTGCTGTCATACGCGATGTTCCTGTCGCGTACAAAACCTGGGGTTGTTTGAACGAGGCCCGGGATAATGTTATGATCATCTGCCATGCTTTTACTGGGAGCTCAGATGTTGAGGATTGGTAACGACAGTCTCCTATGACTGGTATACGCTGTCTGACACAAGCATGCTCTTCTGCAGGTGGGGGCCGCTCATGGGCAAGGGAAAGGCCTTCGACTCTACCCGCTTCTTCATCTTCTGCGCGAACACGATGGGTTCCCCATACGGAACAGCATCGCCCGTAACTGTCAACCCCGACACAGGCGAGAACTACGGACCAGAGTTCCCGCCTACAACTATCCGCGACGACGTTCGGTGAGAGCAATCTATATTTCTGCATCGCTTCCTTGACCCAGACAAATCCGTTCTCACAGCTTACACAAGCTCGTTCTTGACTTCTTGAACGTCTCATCTGTCGCAGTTGTCATCGGAGGTTCGATGGGCGGTATGGCGGTGCTTGAATGGCCCCTCTGCTCACCAGAAGGCTATGTACGGCGTATAGTCCCCATCGCAACGTCTGCGCGGCACAGCGCTTGGTGTATCTCGTGGGGAGAGGCTCAACGTCAGAGCATATACAGCGACCCCGGATACGAGGACGGCTACTACAAGAAGCAGCCCGCTTCGGGACTTTCCGCAGCACGTATGGCGGCGCTGCTCACATACCGCTCACGCGACAGCTTCGAGAGCCGGTTCGGGCGCAAGCCTCAGCTATTGAAGCGTGTAGACTCTGCCACGTCGCCGCCCGGTTCACCGCACGTCGCATACCACAATGACGGCCATCGTAGTACTGGATCCTCATCGCGTCCGGTAACACCCGGGGCGATTGCTAGCGCTATAGCGCCTGCACCGCCGAAGGTCTTCTCTGCACAGAGCTACCTCCGCTATCAGGGTGATAAGTTCACAGCACGCTTTGACGCCAACTGCTACATCCATATCACGCGCAAACTCGACACTCACGACATTTCACGCGATCGTGCGCCGGAGGATATGGACGATGATCTTTCTTTGGCGCATGCATTGAGGCAGTTGCCACCGAAAGCGTTGGTCATCGGCGTGCAGAGCGACGGGCTTTTCATGACGAGCGAGCAGCGCGAGATCGCTGCGCATGCGCCGGAGGCCGAGCTCGTCATTATTCAAAGTCCGGATGGGCATGATGGGTTTTTGCTCGAGTTCGAGCAGCTGAACACGCATATTCTGCGCTACTTGCACGCGGAGTTCCCGGACTACTACGAGGGCGAGGGTTTGGTTTGCGAGGGAGAAGGCGCGGAGGGAGAAGACGGCTTCGAGATCAAGAAGACGAGTATGTTCGGGGAGGCGGAAGCGGACTTGACCCAGTGGTAGCGTGTATAAGTATGAGCGCGCGTTCAACACCGCGCATGTGAGTATCCGGGGAGCAACGAGCGTCTTAGATATACAATATGCTACAGATACGAACGAGGGAACCCAAAGAGCGTAAGACAGCAAGAGCAATAGAATAGGCAAGTATGGCACAGAAATGCAGTGGCTTCACGCATACTGAAATGATGTCAGCAAATCATTCAACAATATATCAAAATCGTACATACCCTGGTAAATGTACCCATAGTCATGAAGGTCTCCTTGCGCTTGTTGTCTTTGTCACCGTACAAACTCTTAACAGCGTCCGACATGCCAGCCTTGCGCTTGGCCTCCTCCATCGCGAGACTGCTCTGTACAGCTCGGCTTGCTACAGTATGTCCGTCCTTGTCGCCGCTGGCTTTCTTCGCAACCTTAACAGGAAGTTCCTCCCCATTCGCCTCCAACTTGCGCTTCTTGCTCTTCTTCTTCTGCGATTTCGCAGCAGCAAGCTCGGCGCGTAGTCGAGATAGCTCATCCTCCGGTGGGTTTATTTGTCGTACGTCCTTCTCGCGGTCGAACTTCGTCGCGCATTGTGGACATACGTCAAGTTGCGGACCTCCAGAAGGTGAAGCGGGAGGAGTGGTAGACAGAGCACGGAAGCCAGCCTGGGACATAACACATCCGCAGGGGACGAGGTAGACGAATGGTACATGTCCGGTCATCGCCTTCTGGGAAAGCGGGCATTGGAACTTCGGCGCGTCCTCCTCAGAGACACCCTCGCGTACAGATGTTACAGGCGTTAGCTTGAGCGTCTTGACGTCCTATGATAATTTCAGAACTAATTGAAAAGTAGAAGAGAAAACAAAAGAGACCTTCAATGACTTTATATGTCCACATATCTCTTCCCCGTCCCCATACGCCCCGCGATCTAACAGGTATTCCAGTAATGCATCTTTATTATACAACTGGCCCAGAGCGTCTGACACGATGGGTTCGACAAGTGGACGCTGGAAGCAATGATGAATTGAGCATATGTGTCCGATGATATAGTGAACGTATACATACCTTAGACAATGCGCAGTAGAACCATCGCGCGCGCGTCTGGTTGTTCTTGTCGGCCTGCTCGGCCTTCTTCTTGCTCTTGACAAGGTCGCGCCTGTCCGGGATACTGCCGCCGTCATTACCCATGATAGAGGAACTGGAAATGCGAGAAGTAAGGGGATGAGGATATGGGTGGTGGACGTTCAAGTCGAGGTTGCGCGACGGGCAAGCAGCGTCTGTTAGTGGGGTTGATTAGTAAGCGTTCGGATCTTGCCGCACCTGGCTGCACAGGTCAGCGCGCGACTTTACTCCCAACCACGACGATCCACTACTGACCCCAAGAGCTATAGACCGAGACTCCCTTTGGAAATGGACGTATCCTTAGACCTGTGAGTAGTCCCCTACAGCGGTACTCGGAGATATATTCACAAAAAAGCCTAACATTCCTTACAGCGAAGATGTTCCTCGAAGTCACCCCCTCATCGCCGCGTTCGATCTGCATGCATCTATCCTGAATGAACGCCTGAGTGGCAATACCTTCCCTGGAACTTCTGTCAGGGAAAACGTGGCCCGTGACTGGGATCTCACCGAGCGCGCTCTCGAGCTTCTCCTCACCGAGGTTCGCCTCCGCCGCAATACTTCGGTACCAGCCATGTCCGGACTTCCCCCGGAACTTCTCTCGTCGATCTTTACTTTGCTCGTATACGCAGAACCACCCCAAATTGCAGTCTCTGCGTCCAAGATGGATCGCTTAGAAATCTTTCGGGAGGAGTATCTGAACGATGTAGATGATAATACCTGGGAATATGTTCATCGTCGGCAGCGAGGTACACTCGGGTGGATGCGTCTTACTCACGTATGTGCACATTGGCGGCGCATACTGCTTCAAACTCCGCGGGTCTGGGGAGATCACATGGGTTATCTACCCCGCGCCAATATAGAATGTCTGCGTCGTGCCGGAGACGCGTTGCCCTTAGATCTGACCAACATTTGCGTTGCAAACTCCTATCCATGGTCCTTGATCGCACCGAACTTGAATCTGGACCCCTCGCAAACCGAGTTGTTCTGCTCCCGCCTTCGCGGCTTACATATCATCGATCTAAGGTCGTCTACCCAACGCGCCGACGAGTTTTACGAGGATTTAGAATTCCGAAACCTAGAGGTTCTCAATGTGTCCATAACTCCAGACTCTTCGCCGCTTCCCTTAGACTGGGACCAGATCCCGGTCCTCCGCGCTCCTCGCTTACGCCGAATCACGTTCAGAAACGTCTTTATCACCTGGCAGGCTAATACGCTCGTGTACTTGTCCTTGCATCTGCGACATACCACGAAGATCCCATCTGCAACCCTGATTGAGTTGATTGCGCACTCTCGGGAAACATTACAGTTTTTGGAACTCTTCTGGGCTTCGCAGGTACTTGAACCTGGTTTCGACACAGCATCTATCAAAGAGCTATCCCTGCCACAACTGCAAACTCTACACCTCGCTGACATGGATTTACAAGAAGGAAACTTTCTTCAGTTGGTGCGTCTGCCGAGCGCCGTGAAGCTGAAGATGGATATCTACTGCGAGCCGGTCTACCAACCCGATTGGAACAGTCGCACTAGACTCGGAGTCCCAGTTGCGTTGGCATTAGAGCGCTCTCACTGTGGCCCTCGACTTGATGGCCTGTTCATTGCATCGCAACGGCAATATGCGGAGGATGACGAAGATAGTCGCATCGATATGACCATCCATTGCGACGCTGCGTCCTTTGCAAACTCGACATCTTTTGATGGAATGCCAACAAGGGATAGCCCGAAGCTGCACTTTGTGGCCGATGCCAACGGAATGCCCCCGTATTGGCTTGACAACGTGCTCATATCCATATGTCGCGCAGTCTCTCCCTCTCGCTTCACCTTCGTCTCCTTCGACTTACCGTTCTGGCGCGCGGCAGATATCAAAGCCGTCATATCCCACTTCCCGAACTTACGCTTCTTGCGTGTAACTGATCCTCTCAATATTGACCACAAGAGCAAGAATCCCTTCGGGCCCGCGCCGTACCTTGGCGAGGCGATCAATGAACTCCCGGAAATCTTGGAAGCTGAGAGCCAACAGGGCCGGCAGGGAGGTGCAAACGATAACGAGAATTGGGAAGATGGACGTGAGGCCGCATTTCCTTATCTGCCTGGTATTGCGCCTGGCGCCGGCCCTTCCGCAGGAAGTGTTTCCTCACCATCGCGTAGTCTCGAAATGCTCTGGCTCGTACAGAGTCGAGCGCTGAAGGGCACGTTTGCCGCTTGGTGCGAGCATGTAGCGAGGCAATTGCGAAACTCCCAGCAGCAAACGACTACCCTTCCCCCCAAACCAGTCGAGATTCTACGCATCGAGTTCACCACTCGTATCTCGGACGAGGAGCTCTCGAGTGCGGAGAACCTGGTGTACGGCACATTTGAGGAACTGGCCGATGTTGTTCAGTGGAAGATAAATCGGGGTTGAGTGAGGCCGCTTACTGTGGAGGGCATGACTAGCAGAGTGCGCGACGGGGACTGGACACAAGTACATGCAATATGATGTATCCTAGCCTATGCTTACTTTCCCGCGCTATAAATCGGCATGATAACAGTACTAGACGGTCGTGTCCAGTGTCCACGCCAATAAGATCATCAAGTTGCTGAGTGAGCTTCATGGCTCGATAGTGAGCGAGAAGCCAGTCTTGTGCGAGACATGCTCTCAATAAGTTATGCTGCGATCATGCCGCTGCCGAAACTCGGGCCACTGCCGTCGGTCCGGATCTGTGTTCCTGCATGCGCTCTATTATTTGCCGGACTTGTGGAAGGCGCTCGGTGTTTTCAGCGCACGAATCAGCCGGAGAGTGGTGTGCAGTGTATATGTACGGAGGTGTGCGGGGAGCATAGGAATAATCATGCAGTGGCGGCGGATCAGTCGTCCGCCAATCGGGTGCACCCGGCATCTTCGTCTTCTCACCGGCGCGCGGACAGAAACGCAGGTCTGCCTTAGCCCTCGACTTCCCGATGATATGTATGCCCTACCCCTGTTGAATCTACGCATACTCTCTGCGCCTTGCGTGATGAAAGTCGTATGCAAGAGTTTGAGCGTCCGCGAGTGACCGCGACGACGTTTGTCTAGGGTTCTCTTGGAGTACACCTTCTTTCGCCACTCAGCTTACTGTACTATCACTCCACAAACCTTCATCTGCAGTCGCCACGCTTCACCGTGCAAAGCCGAATACATGCCTCGGACATCGCGATGCGTGATAGCTCACCCGGCACGTCTTGAAGCTTGAAGCTTGAAGAGCAAGCGCCTCGGACTCGTATCAACGTCATTCCGACTTCTGTGCGGGCTGGGTCGGCAAGCGTGCGGCTAAGCGCCCTCCGACTTGCCGAACTGTCTGTTCCGGTTCTCTCTGCGAGCCCGAGTTGTGCGAAGGTTGGTATAAGTATGCTGTGTGCAGTTGGCCGCCGTCTCCCCACTTTTACTTTCACGTCTCCTGCCCAACGTCCCTATTCGCACCATGAAGCAACAACCGATTACAAGTACACCTGCCGATTCAAACGATCCTTCGGAGACCTCGACTCTGGCCGACCTGCCACAGCCTTCGAAGCCGATCCAGCCTTCCACGCATAGACCGGGCAGCCCTGATATCTCTTACCCATACCAAACTACCGACCTTCCAGGGGACGTGGGCGATGATGAGTATCGAGAGACTGCCAGGAGTGGTGTCGTTGCTCCGAGTGACGCGATCCTGAACGCTGCCGCACGACTGCCCTCAATTGACCCTGAGAAGGCAAGGCGAATGAAAGACGTCAAACTTGTGGTCTTCAAGCCTAACGATCCAGAAGACCCGAGGACGTGGAGCCGTTTGTATCGCTGGTGTACGTTTCTCCATCTCATCTTTCACAGTACGCGTACTGATATCAGATGTAGACCTGACTGGTTTGGTTGCTATGGCCGTGGTCTGCGCTGCTTTTGGGTCCGCTGTTGTTACCGGTGACTTTGAAGGCATAGAGTCAGAGTTCGGTGTCAGCGAAGTCACAACAGCTCTTACTGTGTCCTTGATGGTATGCGGGTTTGGTCTAGGTAAGCTCCCATACCCTTGAACTCAGTCTGTGCGCTCATCGTCTGCTGTGCAGGTCCGTTGGCCTGGGGGCCCTTGAGTGAGATCTACGGTCGTCGTTGGCTCTGGGTCTCTTCCTTCTGGATCTACACCATCTTCAACATACAGTGTGGACTCGCCAAGAACATTGGGACACTCCTCTCCGGTCGCTTCTTGTGCGGACTGTTTGCAAGCAGCGCACTTGTCATTGCCGGTGGTACTATCTCGGATATCTGGGTATGTCTACAGACACGAACCGAGCGTTGTCTACACGCTGACTTACACTCGTCAGGATAACAATGAGCGCGGATTTGCCATTGCCTTGTAAGCAAATCTCGATGCTCTTCCCAGACGCTTCCTGACCATCCACCAGGTTTGCTGCTGCTCCATACGGTGGCCCTGTACTTGGCCCTATTGGTAAGCACAGTTCCCCATTATGTCCGCATATCATCCTGAGCTGTTGTCAGTCGGCGGCTTTGTTGGCGAGACTGTTGGCTGGCGGGACATCATCTGGGCCAACCTGGCCTTCGCTGGCGCGGTGTCCGCCCTACTCACTTTCATCCCCGAAACCTACGCGCCGCAGATTCTGAAGCGACGGGCGCGCAAGCTCCGCGAGCAGACAGGACTCGACACCTACGTTACTGAACAGGAGCTTTTCCCTCGTCCTTTTGCCGAAATCATTGTCGAGACGCTCATTCGACCGTTCAGTACGTGGAAATACTTTATATTCGCTGTGCTTGAACTTATAACTGGACAGCCATGCTACTCACGGAACCCATTCTTCTCTTCGTCTCTCTTTACATTGCCATGATCTACGGCCTGCTATACGCGTACTTCTTCTCCTTCCCGGTTGTCTTTGGCGAGGGATACGGCTGGAACGACGGGCTTGTCGGTCTCTCCTTCTGTCCCATCCTCATCGGAGTGGCCCTGGCTCTTGCGTTCATGCCATTCTTGGAAAACATGTTCCACAAGCAAGTCGAGAAGAAGGGCGGCAAGGCGGATCCTGAGGATCGTCTGCCTGGCATGATGATCGCTGCTCCGTGGATTCCTATTTGTAAGTGCATATCTTGTTCATCTGCGAGCTCTCATCTCATGCGCTTTGCAGCGCTATTCATCTTTGCATGGACTTCGCCTCCCATTGTTCAGCCTGGTGGTGGCAACTGGGTCGGGCCAGTGAGCGCAGGCATCCGTAAGTCATTCCTCCCCACCTCGTTCAAGCTCGCACAGCTCACTCAGACGTTGCAGCGTTCGGCTTCGGTATGGTTGTCGTGTACTTCAGCGCCAACGCGTACTTGATAGACACATTCGGTTCCTGCGTGGCCTCTGCACTCGCTGCCAAAACGGTCATCCGTAGCGGTCTCGGTGCAGCGATGCCTCTCTTTATGGTTTGTCTCTTCTACATACTGTACATGGCGTGTGGCCCAGCTGACTCTGATCTCAGGTTGCGATGTTCCACAATCTGGGTAACGAGTGGGCGGCCACTCTGCTCGCCTTCCTTGCATTGGTGATCGTACGTGCTCCTCAACTTCCTTTGAGAGTGTCAATGCTGACAGCCACTAAAGGTGCCCATACCTTTCTACTTCTACTTCTACGGCGCAAAGGTCCGCGCGCGCTCTAAGCTCGCGTCGGCTGCATAATTTTCTCTGACGATCATCTTGTCGCATGTACACCGTCTGCATCTCAGGATACGCATGTCTTACCCTATACATTACTTTACTACCAAATGCTTCCAAACACTTGCGCATGCTAATCCAATCAACTAATTCATCGTTGCAGTTGTAAAGATAGTGGAATACATGGTTAGTGTGTACGAATCAGCGTCGCATCCTACGCGTGGGAATCTATACAGCAAACATCCTGTTACCGTTCCGCTGGTTGTCTCCGCACGCACGAACTTGAACATGAGCTGCGCACCTGGTATCGCTAAACCTACGTCTTCAGTACTCTTACACAGCATCACAATCGTGTGATTTACGCGTGCTTGACAAGCTTGACAAGCAACGGCATGTTGTCTTCGGGCTCTGCAACCGTAGTCAGTGGCAATGCCCAGGAAGCTAGATGAAGAAAACGCACTCATGGTGATCGCGGCGGTCGGCTTGGCCGTTTGGCCCTCATACGAAGGACTGAATTCAAAATTGGCGATCATGGCGCTGTTCAGAAGGCGTCAGCGACGAGCAAGATGGGTTGTAAGGGGCGACGAACGCAAGAACGGCCTTCATCTCGCTGATGGCCATAGTCTTGCCGATGCATCCGTGCGCGCCCGCGATGAAGCTGAGCAGGCTGAATGCCGGACTGTAAGCTGAAGGGAGCTCCAGCCAGCGTTCAGGCTTGAACTCGTGCGCGTCGGGACCCCAGATTGGTTCATACGTGTTCACGGCGCGAATCTGCACATTCGTTAGCTTTAGCGATACGACAAAGTGAGCTGTGTACGTACCGGAATGTAGAAGAGAGTGCCCTTCGGAATGAAGGTGCCGTCGATCCAGTCGTCCTTGCCGGCTTCGCGAAGAGTGAGAGGTACGGGCGGCATGACACGGAGGGACTCCATCCTGTAACTCATGAGACGAGGACGACATTCAGGTACAAAAGAAGGCACATACACGACACACTCAAGCATCTTAAGGTCCTTCATCTCACGGTAGTCCGGGCGAGGGTTGGCGGCAAAGACGGGCGCAAGCTCGGCGCGAAGCTTGTTCTGCACATCTGGGTGCTTCGCCAATAGATATAAAGCCCAGGCTAGCCCCGTCGCCGTTGTTTCATGTCCCGCTCCTGCCAGTAGCATAATCAGTATGATTCGCCGGCGTTTCACAGTATGAACGCACCGAGGAAAGTCAAAACCTGGTCGACGAGAGCGTCATCGCTGAGCTGGTACCCATCCTTCGTCTCGCCCTTCCTAGCGCGAATGAGCAAACTCAGGATATCCTTCTTCCCTTCAATCTCGCTATCGCCCTTCACCGCACCCTCGGACTCAGCCATACGCTCACGCAGGATCCCACGACTCAACTGCCGGATCTTGTAAGTCGACTCGATTAACACGCTGACCGTGTCGAACCCGTAGATGCAGCGGAACAAGGGCGCAAGCGCAAGACCGAGTCGAGAGTTGAGCAGAGCGGGCACACCGGGAACCGACACGACGGCCATGAACTTTGCCATGTTAGGTCCCGACTGGAGCGAGAGCAGAGTCTCGTAAGCGTGCGCGAGAGGGTTGTGCGGGTTGTGCAACGAGTTGGATTCGTAGCCAAAGGCAGTTGCGCAGATGATGTCAAGAGTAACTTTGGACACTGTACACGATGGTCCAGTTCAGCAAAAGATCGTGTAGATACGGTCGGGTACATACTCCACTCGTACATGTGAAGGACCTTCCCCTCCTTGGAATCCGCAAGCTGGGAACGCATGATACTGGTCAAGACGTCAATGTGATCAAAGTACATTTCCGTTTCTAGACTCGATCAGCGCTCGCTCAGATGCATTGCAGTAGTCAAACGTACGGCTCATAAGGGCGGGGAGTGAAAATGCGGGGTTCATTGCGCGGCGCATCTGCCGGTGCTCATTACCAGTCACCGTAAGTAAGCCATAGCCCGCGACAAGACCGAGCATATCCCGCAAGATTGTTGGCTGTATGCGTTTCATGTCAAGATGGGCGTAGCGCTTCAATAGAGAAGTGGCTCACGCGCTCATAATCCGTCCAGTCGCTAACCAGAATCTTCTGCAGCGCCTCCGAATTCAAGAATAGCACCCTTTCCCTCCCCATCGGTCCCACAGTTCGGACTACAGGACCATGTTCTTTTGCCCAACCCATCAACGCAGTTCCCGGCTCACGCATAATAACATCGTTGAAATGACCCAGCAGAGTGTTCCGGACAGGTGGACCCGGCGCGTTGCGCAACGGCGAAATATAGCGAGGTCTTATGACGATGCGATACAGCAGCAGTCCAACAATGTAAGCTACGACTCCGAGGGCAATATGCGACGGCTGAGCGATGAAGTGTATGAGCCAGTTGAGGCGCTCCGAACCAGACGGCGGAGGCATGGTCTTTCAGATGCTGGTTTCGTCAACGACGTCGATGAGAGTTTGGGGAAGAAGGCAATCGGCGCTAGTAAATTGGCAGCAGCAGCTATAAAGGACTGACGCATTGGGCCATGATGGTGGCACGCTTGTGATTCTAGCACCGTGAAGTCCGACGCGGAGGTCTTCTGAGGTGATGGTGGGTGATGGTGAAGCTTGCGCGGATGCAATCCGTCAAGCTACGGTCAGGCGGGCAAGTGGCCTGCGCCACGGCGTCATGGTGGTTGAAGCTAGTAGATAGCGTACATCAACTCTGCATCCATGGCAGTACCTCCTCCAACCACAAATATCATATACGCGTGCTTTCTTGGGCTCTCGTACGCGCCCGACCGTTATGCTCCCCTTGATACTACATCCGTCGTCACGGTCGAGCTCCCCATAAGCGCACGGATCGTAGGACTCAAGTAAGCACTTCGTTGATTACCTAGTGGCGCGTCGTCACGGTCGTACTATACTCCAATCTGAACATATTTCATCGAACGGGCATTACGTTGAGGCAGGGATAAGTAATAAAAGCATGATAGAGCAAAGCATCAAACAAAGCATCGACACAAAAGTAGGTTATCATCGCGACATGTATGCAGAGGAGAAATCGGGATCACAGAAGTCAATCTTATGCCAAAGATCCGACTGGATCAGCCTTGTAGCCGCGCGAACCAGTATGGCTCGAGTCGATATCATCGTATGTTGCATAGGACCCGTCGTGGTAGTGCTCGAGTGGCACCTCAATCTCATCGGAGGTGGTCGTTTGGTCTCGAGACTTGAAGCGCGCACTCGTTATCGCAGTGCTAGTGCCAGATCCTGTGCCTGCTGTAGGCCCTGAGCCTTTGGTTGCTCGCCATTGGAGCGTCGTGAGTTGAGCCGTGCTATAGTACGAGTCGTCGTGGCTTTGACGACTAATGCGGAAGATGATCGTCGAGAAGATGATGCCGGTCAATTGCACGGACTGCGCAGATATTGTCAGTATCTCCACCGGCCGCTCGCTATATGAAGGGTCGCACCATCTCGGACATGATCTCCAACCCTTGCGAACCGTATGAAAGCGTCATAACGTAGACGAAGAGATACAGCGCGTTGAAGATTCCACTCTCGAGGACGATGCGTATGATGGGCGTCAGCTTGGACGAGTCGCCCCGCGAAGTAGCAGCCATTGCTCGTTGCGTTTGACGATTTACCATCCAAATCCTAAAGGCCAGAAGAGCTGAGTGGGATCAGCAAAGGTCTTGACACAGTGAAGGATCGACGTACAGGTGGCAACTGCGTTGGCAACCAAGCTCAAGGAGAAGAACGCCGTGAGCCACTTTGCCTCGGATAGAATCGTCTGGTTGGGCAAATGGCTATACGCCCACATCGTGTAGGATCCCGCCGCTGAGGTGTGAAGTCAGATGCGTATGATAGATGAGGTCTCGGGGATACGTACCAGCACTGGTGAAGGAGAGGGCGATGGGGAAGAGCACGACGTAGAGCCTCTTTCCCCAAACAATCCAACAACGATAATTCTGTTTAGCCAATGAGCATTGTGCACAAAGGATACCGAGCGTAGTGACGCACCACGAAGGAGTCGCCGACGAGGAGCACACATATGAGGATGCTGTGCTTTGTCGTAAAGAGTGGCTGGGTGGGGTCGGCGAGATACGCGATGCGGGCTTCCCGTGGGTCGTGGCTGATGAATGCAACGAAGACGTTCGCCGTGTCGACTGAGAAGCGGGCCGTGGCGAGTACTATGAGCAGTACCCCAGCCACAGATACAGGCCAGTTAAGAGTAGCTTTGCCCCGCGCGCGCCTCTTCAATAGATCAAACGCGCATACGATAAACAAGCAAAGAAACACCCCTACAAGACGCCAGTTCAATCATCGTTGCGTTGAAACCCTATTGAGTTGTCCATGGACGTACCGTAGAGTGCACCCTCGACGGCTAGACCTGATAATTCGGCGACATCAATGAGCATAGGCATGTCGGTGGTATGACGCCGGAGGTAAGAAGAGAATGTAGCGCCGGGCTAAGTCGTCACCCGCATGCCGTACTGAAGAATGTTACCGCTAGCGTGCGCACGGTGCAAGGTTGCTGATGGACAAGAGGGAGATGAGCGCTTCTGAAAGCACACGCTGCGCGTTTGTCGGCGTTGCAGCGACGGAAGTCGCATGTTAGCAATCTTTGATACATAGGTTCTCTTGACAGCATAGAAGTCGTCCAATGTGTCTCTGAGTCGCACGAAGTGCTGATCATGGACCACCCGTGACATGATAGTGCTGCTCTGTTTTCCGCGCGTAGCATGACACGCAGTGCAGGCAATATCAATCGCCAGTCCGTTGCGGATCCGCCAAGTCCGCGGAGCTACAGTAAGATGAAGGTTCAGCGCTCAGCCAGTGCAGGCACTACAGTATGTATCTGGAAGCGTACTTCAAATGGGCGCTGGCCCCTGGGCGCCAAAAAATCAGGATCAAACGGGGCTCAAGCAAGCTGCCAATACGACAGTGCCTTCAAGTTCAAGTCGACATGTTCAAGCGACGAGTTCTATCCCGCGCCACAAAGACATACGCCAGCAGCCAGGATACACAGATTGAACGGAGGGGTAAGAAGACCGTTGGGAGCAGGTCGCGCCGGTTGCGCCACACGCGTCGTCGTGTATGTGGCCGACGCGCGGCGCATTGCGGCGCATAACTCGCGCTTGACTCTCACCATCATGAACCCACTGCAAAACCCTTCTCTTAGGTATCCCAATGGGCTACCTTCCTTTCCACGACTGCAGGCAGCGAGACTGCCTGGCACCGACCGGCGAGTGCGAGGACGTGAACTTCCCCGCATCTTGACGCCCCGGGTTGATCTCTTCCGCCGTTACAAGTGCCCTTGACTGGTGATCTGATTCCTCCAACAGTGTGCCTTACAGTTACGCTCGCACACGAGGCTCGGAAGAGACATCCCGACCAGATGGCTTATTGGTCTCTCGCGCAGTCATTCAATCGTTTACGTCGCGTTAAGTTCATCGAAAATCGGCTCGGACACCTCCCTACGTGCTTCTACTTCTAAGGGGAACGACTAGGCTGCTGTAGTGCATTTATGTACTTTAAAGAGCTTCGGGGCCCGCTCGTCTGACCTCCTGACTGCTGCCTCGTCCCCGCCGAAAGCGTCGTCGACTCTACGAATATAACTGTGCAGGTACTATCGTTTGAAACAATTTCCCTATAGGGTAGCCTCACGCGCTTAACATATGTCTTTAGGCCAACTATCATCTCACGACCATGCCTCTTCTCATGCTGAAGACAGGAATTCTTACCTTGATGCTGGTGTGCTATCATATCAGCACTACACCACCTGTCCCCTCCGCGTCGACACCAGAACGCGCGAAAGTCAAGACATCAGGCACCGTTGGGTTCGTCGAGGCACATATGGGAACCTTGACGGTATTGTACAAGGTGGGTAATCTCAAACGTGCATGTGAGAGTCGCTCACCGAGATTTCTCTTGCAAAGATCATCGTAACGGCGGCACTTCTCATCGAGATTGCCGGTACTTTCAGCGCGTCTAGCTCCACACCATCCGTCAGTCCAACGCCCGTCGTCAGCTCTGAGACGGCCGGCGTGCACATATCACCTTTGTTTTGCTTGGGCGCATCTCTCGTGGTTGGCGCTGCTTGGCTCCGGCGTGCATGCTTCCGCATGATGGGCTCCCAGTTCACCTTCCAAATGTCAATCAAAGAACAGCACAGACTTATCACCAACGGTCCCTATGCATTTGTTCGGCACCCTTCCTACACGGGGCTACTTCTGCTCACCATCGGCTTGACACTCTGTGAGCTCAGCGACGGGATGTGGTGGACGCACGCAGGGATACATCAGACGGCGGTGGGGAAAGCCTTGTGCCTTGCTTGGGTGTGGACAGTCGTTCACATAGGCATGGTTGCGGCTCGTGGATGGAAGGAGGATGCTCTTCTGAGAAGGGAGTTTGGAAGCCAGTGGGAGTCGTACGCCAGGAACGTGCGGTGCTTGTTTTTCCCAGGTCTGATTTGTGCGTCCCCACCTCAGTTTCCCAGTATCCTCTGCTAAGATGTACACACAGGAAAGGACCATCGTTACGCAGTTTGTACGCTCGTATGCGGCATCACGATTACCTGGATCTGCACACCTAAATCTGTAATGGGATCCTGATCGCGACCTTTGACCAATGTTCCAGAGATGTGGCAGATTCCATCGCAGCATTATAGCAAGTGGACAGCATCTCGCTACCGTCGTGGGAGGCAGTGACGGGAACTGTAAGTGAACGTAGATTTGATCAGATTTTCCAGGCTTCTCGCTTAGCCGGAGGAGTGTTTCATTGTTAGCGTCGTTGCCCGCCCGCACCTTATATACATCGGCTCAGCCGTTTGGGTCCCTCCACTTGCCGTTGCACAAGCATGGTGCTTCAGTCTGCGCTTGCCATCCTCCTTCTCTCATCATGCAGATTGGTGACCGCGCGTGTTGTTTCTCGCGCAGAACAACTCTCTCGTGAAGAGTATGATTTCATCGTTATAGGCGGTCAGTCCACGTGTTGAGTGTGCCAAACGTACTCTGACCAGCTTGATTAGGCGGGACAGCTGGTGCGGTCATGGCCAGTCGCCTTTCGGAGGATCCGGATGTAACTGTTCTGGTCATCGAGGCCGGACAAAGGTTTGTCGTACTGCTTTACGCAGCCACGGGATTGGCTGTCCTAATTCGCGGCTCTCTATAGCAACACCGCCGGTCCAGATGTGGACTTGATACAGATCCCTTACAGAGCAACGGTTGTGAGTTCTGAGTTTGACTGGAACTACACTACGGTACCGCAAGCGGCTCTCGACAACCGTACACTGCCGTATCCTCGTGGCTTCGTCCTTGGAGGCAGTAGCTCAGTCAGTTCGTACATCTCATGCACTCCATATGCACTTATGATGCTCATCTGCATTGTAGATTATATGTTCTACACCCGTGGCTCTTCGGATGAGTTTGACTACATCGCGAACTTCACTGGAGACTCCGGTTGGTCCTGGGAAAACATGTTCCCCTACATGTTGAAGGTAAAACACCAAGCGCCACCCCCATCTTTGCGCTCCATACTGAACATCATCCCAGGCCGAGACCTTGCTTCTGAATACGCCAGATGCTGCTAATCTAGTCAATGCTTCGTTACATGGCACGAGTGGCCCGGTCTTCACGAGTTTGCCCAGCAACGCCAGTAACATCGACTCTCGAGTTATTTTGACAACCGAAGAAAGCCCCGAATTCCCCTTCAACCAGGACATGAACTCTGGTAACCCTCTGGGCATCGGTAAGTTTGCTAGTCGTGCCTTTTGCACTATGAATGTTTACGGTGATACACTGCAGGTTGGCTACAGTCGACGATAGGCTTCGGGGAGCGCAGCAGCTCTGCTACTGGATACTTGACTGAGACGACAGTCTCTAGACGTAATCTGGATGTTCTCATTGGTTCTCGCGTAACCAAGCTGCTCAAAACGGATACGCGAAGCGAGACACCTGTCATACTTGGCCTCGAGGTAGCGGAGAGCGCTCACGGTAATTTATGATAGTCGTCGGAAGGGATCTGTTACTGACGCGTCTCTGCAGCTCGGCCTATAACGCTGCGCGCAACTCGGGAGGTCATACTTGCAGCGGGTTAGTTGCCTGTTCTCTTCCAGTCACATGTCACTTAGTAGGTCTGTATTTAGGCTCGATTGGGACACCGCAGCTTCTCATGCTTTCTGGCATCGGCGCCGAAGAGGAGCTCTGCGCTCTCGACATCCCCCTGATTCTGGACGTGTCTGATATAGGCAAGAATCTTCAAGACCATCCGTAAGAGCGCTTTCTTTCGTTCTCTTTCATCTTGTGTGATAACTCATTGTCCGAAGGTGGGTCCCATTGCAATGGACGGTGAACGATACTTCTCTGGACGAACTTCAGCGACAGCCGTCTATGCTGGAGGCTGCATTCGCGCAGTACAACACCTCGAAGACGGGAGTGATCGCGAACAACCCCGGAGGCAACCACGTAGCATGGCTCCGCTTACCGGACAACTCGACTATCCTTCAGGAATTTGGAGATCCGACGACAGGTCCTCTGTCTCCGCATTATGAGTTTGCCATCGTCGTACGTGTGCACACGCTCTGCGTCTCCTTTCAGCCTGCTGAGGTTATATCTGCACAGGACTCTTTCCTTTCCTTTTCAGCAGCGCTACCTGAGACTGGTCACTTCATGTCTATGGGCGCCGTGCTCGTCTCTCCCACTTCTCGTTCGTCGGATCTTTCGCCGAGCCAAGTACCTGTTCACTAACTCTTCTGCTCATCATAGGTGGTAGCGTGGCCCTCGCGAGTGCTTCTGCGTTTGATGCACCTCTCATCGATCCTGGCTTCCTCAAAACCGAGTCGGATCTGCTCATTCTGACGGAAGCCGTCAAAGCTGCACATCGCTTCACATCTTCGCCAGCATGGTCTGACTACATCATTGACTCCTTCGGAGACTCTGCCAACACAACGTCTGATGCAGCTATTGCTGACTACATCCGAAATGTGGCAGAGACCTTCCGTCATCCGCTTGGAACCGCGCGCATGACCGGCCTAAACGACACTGGAGGTGTCGTGAGCTCAGATCTTCTGGTCAAGGGCGTCCACGGTCTAAGGATCGTTGATGCTTCGATATTCGTGAGTCGTGTAACCGCACACACAGCGAGAACATAGCTGATTCGGAAACGCTAGCCGAAGATATTTGGTTCTCACATGCAGGCTCCTCTGTATGCAGTAGCAGAAAGAGCTGTAGACCTGGTCAAGGCTGCCCATGGACTGGCGTAAGAGCGGAAGCTCAAGGACGTCTTTCCGTACCTATATACCCCTTATACGCCCACTTTACTCAGAGGAATCTCACACTGCAATATGTAGATTGGACCAGGCGACTCTGTTCCGTGCAAGGTGATAGATCGGGCGAAGGCTACTGATCTCTCTCTTTCACAAACAGTCTGACAAACGTGGCTCCAAGACTATAAACGCTAGTGAGGCTATTAGCGCCGTGGCGTGAGACTAGAATGTTGGTATTGCGGGCCTTGGAAGACTTCCATCTCTCGCCATTTTACGATGCCGTAGCTGCTGAGTGTTACTGTACCGTATGTTGACCCCCGACTCTCACCATCGCACAGCACAGAAGCGCGTGTCAAGATGAAACAGAAGCCAGTTTGACTATGTGCTTTGGACGTACAGTACTACAGTGCAGAGAGACGGATCTAGGTAAGGCAGGCTCACGACGCTTAGACGTAATCCCCATGGCTGTACTGTGCTCGTCTACACGACATTGATCATCGCCGCCTGACGCACGGGCCAAAGGAGAACGCCTCAGAAGCCCACCCGGACCGACCCCATTCCTATGATGATCGATTACAGCGTCCCGCCCAAGTCCCGCCTGCAGATCCACGCTGGGAACCGAGTATCACAAGCGCTTCATCTCGATGATGTAGGGTTTAACCTTGGCCCACAACCTCTTCTAGGTCGAGCGCTCAAAGCAGATCTTCCATCTAGAGAGGTATACATAAGGGATGGCAATCGTTCATTGAAAGGCGAACGCCCGCGCCATGTCGAAGCTCACTATACAAGGCGACGTCCTCACGTCCGCGGACGGCGATGCCTACTCTGCCGCGTTGCGCCGCAACTCTGACCTTTCATCTCTGCCGGCAAAGATAATCGCTCAGCCTACCGAATACGCGGACATACCATCTATCTTATCCTATGCGAAGTCAGCTACTCCTCCCCTCGAGATCGCGATCAAGGGCGGCGGCGCCCATTCTTCGACTTGGGCCAGTTCCGATGGCGGCCTCGTCATCGATTTGTCAAAGCTGAACGCAGTTACTGTATCTTCGGACAAGAAGTCGGTTGCCGTGCAGGGAGGCGCATTGTGGGGTGACGTCTACGAAGTGCTTGCGAAGGAGGGACTGGATGTAGTCGGAGGACCGCTGTGGTTTGTCGGAGTAGGTCAGTCACCTCTAGGCAGATTGGCATTCGTACGACCATGCTTACAGTGGGTAAGGTGGTTTCACCCTCGGCGGTGGATACGGACCGCTGAGCGGCCTCCACGGCCTTGCTATCGATAATCTTCTCAGCGCCACCGTCGTCCTTGCGGATGGCAGGATCGTGAAGACTAGCCTGGAAGAGGAACCAGATCTTTTCTGGGCTATTCGAGGTAGCTCACGGACGTGTTGATCGTCTTCGGTCAACTGACTTCAGCACAGGTGGTGGAAGTCAGTTTGGCGTTGTCGTCGAGTTCGTGTTCAAGCTGTATCCCCACGAGGGACCGTACGGCTCCGGTGTCCTGGCGTACAAGGGTAGCGAGCTCGCGAACGTGATCAAGGTCATACGGGTATGCGATTGTCCTATGTGTCAGTCGGAACGCAAACACTGAAGAGAATATCAGACCTGGAAGACGACACAATCACCATTGGAACGGCTCACCATGCTCTTCTCTCGCCCCGCCCCGCACTTTCAGGTAACCGATGTTCTGCCCGTTCGTCGAGATCTGCACACTTATTGCTTTCCAGCCATCTATAGTGCTACTGCCGTGGGTTGCGCACGACAATGACGGTGCACGATCCAAGACAGTACTTGCGCCTTTCCGCGGAGGCTCCGTCAAGCCCGTATTCGAGAAGTACGGGACTGTCCCCGACATGCTCGCCGTGTCGCACGCAGGCGATGCCGGCCTCGCCGCCGCTCCTCGCCGGCTCTCCATTCGCGGGACATTCTTCTCCGACTTCTTCCCCGAACTACTGCTCGGCGTGTGGGAGAAGTGGGTGGCATTCACAGAAGGGAATGAAGACGTCAAGGCCAGTGCGATTCTGTGGGATCTGACGTCCCCGGCTAAGCTCGCTGAGGTCGATGTCGATTCCACCGCGTTGAAGACGCGCGATCCTCATTACTGGATGGCCGTCCAAGGCAGGCAAGTGTTCTGTCACATTCTTATATCCTGCCCGGTCTCACTCAATCTTCCTAGGACTACGACCGACGCGTCCGTTGCTGCAGCACGCGAGTTCACGGCGTCGACTGTGGCGTACGTGCGCGAGAAGGATGCGCAGCTGTCGGGTCAAGACCTCGGGTGGTTCGTCAATTTGTGTGCTGGTGACGAGAAGGTCGAGGACGTCTTTGGGAAACACCTGCCTCGCCTGCGCGAGGTGAAGCGGAAATATGACCCCGAACAAACGTGGAAGAAAGGTGTCTTCATTGATGTATGAGAAACGAAATTGCCATGTACTGCTCCCATGCAAGCTGCTCTTCATAACTTGCTCCTTAAGCATCCGTGCCCGCACTGAGACTGCGGACAAAGCTCGCGTAATTACCGCTACTCTGTAATTACTTGAAGAGGCTGGCGACTCGTATCCGCGTAGGTTGCCACAAATGGCTTTCGAAGTCGTGAGGCGCTGAAGTACGCATGGAGGTCTGATGCAAGGATTGAGCGAATGTGGATATTGGGCGAGCGGGTTTGAGGAGTCGATTGCCTCATGTCTGGACTCTGAAGGATCCACCGCACGATCTCGGTGCATACGACGCGACAGCACTAGGACTGGATTCCCAGACAGTAGTCCTATCCGTAAGACACGAGAAGAACAGAGAGAGCTTGAGGGTATTTGAGGCGACCGCGAGTGATGGCAGGAAGCAAGAGCAGGGATTGCGCATCACGGCGCACTCGGCCGAATGGCCCGAGATTTAGCCGGACTTCCTCTCCTTCTTCGGCGAAGTCCAAGGCTCTCCACATACCTCGACCTCAGTAGTGACACCAGCGGATCCGTATACTGATTTAAGAAAGCGACAGCAGCTGAAGCCGAAGGGAGAAATGGGGTCCGCATGAAGAAACAAAGCGACGGGTCGCCGCTCGGTGGGTCGCGCACTTCAGATCGAAGTACAAGCTGTAACCACCACCACCACCACCACCACCACCACCACCACCACCGCCACCACCATTGCAACCACCGCCACCACCATCACCTATCCTCGATTACAGCGTGTCACCGCGACTTCATTTCCTGCCAATAGTGCACTCCTTGATGGTTGGGAGCTCGCTTCTTGGTAATCTGGACAGGAAGCCCTTCACAGCGGCCTGATAACTTAGTTGTAACATAAGTTTGAGCCATCTTGATCCGACTTTTAGTCCAACCTGGGCTGCCGCAGCATCCCGACTAAGCTCTCGACCGCATCGATTCCTGTATTGAGTTGGCATGCTATCGACCATCAGTACACCAAGCTGATTCTGCATTCCATGCGGCCACTCCAAGGCGCTCGCCCTCATCATGCTTCCGGTGTAGTGATTATTTCATACTGACACAGACAGGTGTAGGGCGTCAGCGTAATCGTGAGAGAACTTTTCCTCAACTTGCACCTCCATGATACGCTCTTTTGATGCAGCAGCGCTGTACCGTGACAAAACTTCTTCCTCTTGCTCACATCGGCACCGACTGTGATTGGCGCATGTATGCCAGGTCGTGCCTCTCAAAACCCAATATGCGCATCATATCCTTTTGCCTGAGCTCCAACCATTACCGGTGTGTTTACTCGGCATGCATTTTCATTCTGTGGTGTTTTGCAAACTCCCAAATCGTGGATCGATCGAATGAACCCCCGGACCAAACTTCATCACCCCGTGTACTAGGATTTATCCAGGTATTAACAGTCCATCAGCGTCACCTAGAAGCATACGTATCATAAGCTATGTGCATATGAGTTGAGACTGGTGGAATATTATCTTTCTGTGTGACGGCTGGCGCTAAGCATGGCATAAAGAGTGCGCATCCCTCGAAAGGACCTCCCCCGTCGCACCACACTGTACAGACATGGCTGCCCTCGACCCGACATTCCCCTTGTACCCCATCGTCTGCGTTCTTTCGTCCATTTCATTGCTTCTTGTCCTTATGACCACCTTTGTCCGCCAAAGCTGGAATCTGGGTGTCGCATTCCTGTGCTTTTGGCTCCCCATAGAGACCCTAATCTTGGCGGTGGACACCATCGTTTGGGCAGATAATGCCGACGTCAAGCTGTATGTATATTGCGATATAGGTATTCTCACTTCGCTGTAACCGGAGACATCAAACTCACGTACTGCTCAGCAACGCGCATACAAATCATAGGCTCTATCGTCAGACCCATGTGCACGCTGATCATCGCCCGCCGGCTGTCTTTGATTGCTAGCCTCCGATCGGTAGAGCTTACCAAAGGAAAGGGGGTCCGTACTCCAGAATGCCCATTCCTTCTATCCACATCTCACACGAGGTAACTGGCATAGAGACGCCTGGACATATTTCTGGAATGGATGCTGGGATTGGGAATTCCCCTCTTGGTCGCAGGTCCTTTTTGTAAGCTCTACAGTGCATGATGAACGTTGACACCCATTTTAATACTGATTCAAGATTACATTGTACAAGAGACCCGATTTATGGTGCACGAAGGTTTTGGATGCACGAGCTCCGAGGTACCGTCGGTAGCCACTATTCTACTGGTGAATTTGTGGAGCATCCTTCCTCCACTAATCTCTATCACCGTATACTGCCGTATGTGCTTGATTAATTCGAGCATCGGAACGGTGTGAAGTGACACCACTGACCATTCTGTTGCTGTTACAGCAAAGATAATACGATCCTTCTACCTTCATGGCAAAGAAGTCAATCGCTTCTTACGCAGCAACAACTCGGTCTCGAACACGATGTACATCCGCATAATCTTACTTGCCAGCCTCGATTTCCTGTTCACTCTGCCGCCAAACCTCACGAACCTCGCCTTGGAAGTCTCATATAGCGTTCGCAATGGAGGCATACCTTTCTATCCAGGCTGGCACATCATCCACACAAATTGGGCACCGGAAGTCGTCTTCAATACGCCGCCAATTAGAGCCCTCGATCAAGCTCGTATCTACTTTGAGAGTTGGTACCCTCCTGTGATGGCCATTGTCATCTTCGCCCTCTTCGGTCTGACGACAGAGGCACGGGCATCCTACTGGCGCATACTCCATACAATTGGAGGATGGTTCGGATGGAAACCGACCGTACGCTCGCAATCGGCGATGGGTACGATGGAGTTCGGCGAGCGCCCACAGGATATGTCTCTTGATGCTGAGATGGGGTGAGCGTGGTCACTCAAAGTGACAGTCGAAATGATCATGCTCATGTATGACATGATAGGACGGATCCGAGCTTTGTGAACCGCGATTTAGCCGAGGCTAGGTTCGAGAAGGAGGCGAAGAATCCAGAGGCGCACAGCAAGACGGTATCGTCGGATGAAGCCGTGGCGTCGCCTGTCGCCGGTTGTAGCTCCCAGTGCGTATAATTCTCGAAAGTCGTCACATTTCTGGCTTTTACGATCGACACTTGTGTAGGGATGTTGAACACCCAGCGAGTCCCAAGTCGCAGCAAGTCGCAGAGACGGATCGTGCTGCCTACGCAGAGGAGCTACGAGGGAGCCAGACATTATAAGCCGTCAAAAGCGATGTGCGAGGTTGATTCGCTCAGCTCCAGTAAAAGGCTGATGTGTATTTACGTGCGTTTCGTGTTTGTGTTTGTCTTGTGTAATGCCTTCTTTACTCTCGTCTTCGGTGGCTGTATCCGTATTCACGAGTTACTTCTGACAATGTATGCTCGAATAGAAGCTGCGCACACCCTGTACTAGTACATGTTGCACCTCGCTTACAGGCTGCCGAGGTCGAGGCGCCTGCATTTAGCACAGAGCGGTAGACCCTGCAACGGTGCAGTACCAGTCCGCAATGGGCGAGACGGCGATGTCAGGCTGGAAACATTATACCCTGCTGTATCCTGCACAAGGGGCTGTAGCAGTAAGGACCAGAAGCGCTCGTCGAAACGCAACATCTATCCTCTTATAGCTCTCGAAGTCCTGATGGCGCGGCGGTATGGGCGCCTAGCTCTTCAGTGGCGCCCTTGCAGAAAAGCTTCGGAGCCTCTACACAGAGAGCATGGGCTGAGCATGGGCGCCTGTAGGTTCGGGCGCTTCTTGTTCATTATACCGCTATTGCGCACACGCCCGAAGTTGGCAAGGCTGCCGCACGGAACGAAATTCATCTCAGCAACCTACACTCGGCGGGAAGGCGTATGCGGACGACAAAAGAGAAAGTAGTAGCAGTTCGTAGAGAGTACGATGGGTCTGCAGATAGATAGATCGTCGTATGTTCTCAAAGTTGGAGTCGCACATCCCATCGAGAAGCCAGAAGCACGTTCGAGTCCGGCGATATCCGCGATAGCCGAACGCGCACGCCCAGTGCACGTTATATTCTAGACGGACGGACTGGCTTCGTCATGAGAGCACGAGACAAAGAATGATGATGACTGGGAATTGCGAGGTGGGAGCACGGTGCGCGGGCGGGAGGAGGTCGTGTTCTTTCGCCAGTCGCGCGTTCGTAACGAACGACCACCATCACGCCCTCACGCCCCCGCCTCGCCTCAACCGCAGCCTTCGACCTCTCTCCCGGATAGCCTGAAATACGGCAAATATTATTCGACTACGCTAAGGGATAAACAACGGCGTGAACCTCCGACTCCGGCACTCCATCATCAACCGCCAACGACCACGATAATGTCTACCTCGCGCGCATCACCCTCCTCGCCATCCTCCCCGCCTTCCTCGTCCAGTAAATTCAGTAAACTACTCAGCAAACCCAACCGCGACAGGTCCCGCTCCCTCGCCGAGCCCTCCCCTCCAAGCTCCTCATCCTCATCGTCCGGTCTCCCACCCTCATCACTCTCTTCCCCGCCTTCATCCTCTCTCTCAACACCTCTCCCACACTCGCACTCTCATTCCGGACATTCACCCGCAAACCCCGAATTACCGCCTTCTGCCAGGAGGTCGAGTATATTAGGACGTAATGGCGGAGGGAGTCGATTTCGTCGGCATCGGAACGACAATAATGCGGGTGGAGGAGGAGATGAAGGGATGATGACGGATATAGGCGAACGTGTGCCTACTATACCAACTCAACTCGTACCGGGAAACTACGTCCGCGCACGAACGCGTAGCGAACGACCTCTCTCAAATCCACCCGCTATCGCTTCTGCCGCATCATACCCTTCCAACTCTGCTTCTACGCCGCATACCACTAGCAGAGGTAGCAGTGGGAATAATCATTTGGGTGTGGGAGGAGGTGGACATGGGGATGGAGGAGCGAAGATCAGCGATAGGCTTAGTGGATGGTTCAATCATACGTTCAATACATCCGCCAACGATCTTTCGTTACCTCATATCCTTCAACGTTCGACTTCGCCTACCAACTTAACACTCCCTACATCGCCCGACCGCCGTCTGTTACAAAATGGCGGGATCAACTCGAATATCGATGCGCGTTCTGGATCGAGTACCGAGGGGTCCAATTCCAACAAGGGTGGTGGAGGAGGGAAGGTTCATGGATTGTTAACGGCCGCGAGAACGGGGAAGGGTCATTTGGATCGCGCTATGAGGTATATACTCGATACCGATGCAGCGCCTGATAGATGTACATCACCCATCTGGGTTCTCGGAGTCGAACATCCAGGCTTCACCCCCAGTCCCAACCACTCGCCTTCCTCGTCGACTTCGGGCCGTAGAAGTTCGATCAGTGTGGAAGCTGCGAGCGTCAGGAGTAATGGGAGCCGGGAGAGGGAACGCGAGGAGGCGAGTTTGAGTAGGAGTACGCCGCCTGGTGGAGGAGGGAGGAAGAGTAAAGATCATAGGAGGAATGCTGGTGGAGGTGAGGGAGGGGAGGAGTTGGGCTTTGAAGAGGCGGGTAAAGGATGGCCTCCGGAGTTTTATAATGATTTCACAAGTCGGGTATGGTTGACTTATCGGAGTCAGTTCCCGCCTATACGCGATACCACTCTTCACGCCTTGGACAGTACGTTCTTTTCCTCCTCCCTCTCCCTCCCTCCTCTCTCTATTGCATTTGATTAACTTGATGTGGTTTTTAGTGTCAGGAAGCGATAACGCCTCCCTAATCTCCTCCTCCCCATCCAAATCGCGCTGGGCATGGGCAGGTTTCGGAGAAAGAGGATGGACTTCCGATGCGGGATGGGGATGTATGTTAAGGACGGGACAGAGTCTATTGGCTAATTCTCTCGTTCATCTCCATCTCGGCCGCGGTAAGCCCCTTCTCTTACCATATCATAACTTCCCCGCCCCCCACCCTGCAGAGTGACTGAGGGCGTGTGCTGATTTTTGTGGGTGTAGATTGGAGAAGACCGGCGGGTCCGCAGGCTACGGCTGCGTATGCTCGATATGTGGAGATCTTGACTTGGTTCATGGACGCTCCTACGCCTCAAAGCCCATTCTCGTGCGTACCCCCTCTCCCCTTTACTCCAACTGGCAATAGCTGATGGGTGGGTATGTAGGGTACACCGGATGGCGTTAGCGGGTAAAGAACTCGGTAAAGATGTCGGACAATGGTTCGGGCCTAGTACAGCTGCGGGCGCGCTCAAGTGCGTCTCTATCCTTCTCCCTCCTCCCTCTATCCCTCCTCCCTCCTCCCTCCTCCCTCCTTGCTGATTAATTGTTGTGTGTTCGTGTTTTAGGACGCTCACGGACGCGTACCCCGACGCACATCTCGGTGTATGCGTAGCCGTCGACTCTCAAGTTTTCCAGACGGACGTGTTCGCTGCTAGTTGGGATCCGAGGGCGGCTGTTAGTTCCCATCGGTGCGTAACCAACACAACAACAACACAAATAGGGATTAGGTACTGATTAGTGGCCGTGTTTATTGTAGGAAAAGGACGAGGTGGGGCGGACGTGCGGTTCTCGTGCTCGTTGGACTTAGGCTTGGGTTGGACGGTGTGAATCCGATTTATTATGAGAGCGTCAAGGTGCGCTCCTTTTCATCCATCCTTCTGTCTGTGTCTCTCTACACTTCGCCTCTTGCTCACTCGCGGTACTAGACGCTCTTCACTTGGCCCCAATCAGTAGGGATCGCAGGCGGCAGACCCTCCTCGTCTTATTACTTCGTTGGAACTCAAGCGGACTCGTTGTTTTATCTCGATCCGCATCATGCGAGGCCGGCTGTTCCTTTGCGTCCTCCACCCCAGGCCACCTTCTCATCTCAAGCGCCGAGTACACCGCCGCTTCATGGACCGTCTACGCCGCCTTTGGGCGGTAGTTCATCGCCTGAGCCTATACCTATCAAAGGAAGGGGAAATATGGGTCCTCCTCAAACGCCTGTACGAGCATCGGTTTCGAGGGATGAAGAAGAGAGGGAGAGAAGGGGACATACGCGTAGTCCGACTTCTCCTCCACCCGGACGTGCGCATGCTGCTAGTCCGCTGGCTAAAGAACTTTCCACGTCCTCTTCCAACTCTTCATCCAGTAACAATCATGGAGCTGGTCAAGGGGGAGGTGGGCATACGAGGTGGAGGACTACCGCACCGGCGCCGGGAAGTCCTGGGCAGGTTAGTGTGGGGAGCGGTGGGCAAGGGAGTGGGAGTTTGATTGGGAGTTCGGCGAGTTTGTTGGCTTTGGATGGGGTTCAGCAGCATTATGTGGGGGCGTATAGCGCTCAGGAGGTATGTCCCGTCTCTTCAACCCCAACCCTCGCTCGGTGCTGATGGCGAATGTAGATCCGGACGTTCAGCTGCGAGAAAGTACGCAAGTTGCCTCTTGCGGGGTTGGATCCTAGTATGCTTCTGGGATTCTTGGTTAAGGATGAGAGGGAGTGGAGGGATTTACGTGCGAGGGTCGTCGAGGTACGTCTTTAGCTTATGTTCAGAGAGAAAGAGACGGGCGGCTTGCTGATGGAATGGGCTTTAGCTCGGCAAAACGCATCGCGCGATATTCAGCGTTCAAGATGAACCGCCTAGCTGGCCTAGTGACGCCGATAGCGATATGGGACTTGAGAGTCTAAGCGAGCCTGATTCTCCCGACGGTCTCTCTGGTAAGTCCCAATTCTCATGTTGATATGGATATGGAGTGTTGATTGTCGGATAGTTGGCGGTGACGTGAAAGTCTTGAGGGAAGACGGAGACAGCGACGACGAAGCCGATGGAGATTTCTTTGACGCGTCTGAAGGTCGACCCCGCTCCTTCGTCGAAGTCCCCGCCCGCGCCGACTCTTCAGCCTCCTCCGCCTCCGACTCTCTAATAGACCCCTTAACACCCGGCGCCGGCGCTCGCGGTTCATTCGATCTTCGAGCTTTACAGATCAAACCTGTTCCGAGCGATTATTCGGAGATTAGTAATGAGACGTTTGAGAGTACGAGGGATGGACCTTTGGACGATGATGAGGGGGAGTTGATTGGGGAAGATGAGTGGGTCGTTGATGAGGATTCGATTGGGGTTCCTGTTACGCCGAGGGAGGTTGTGTATACGAGGCCGGAACCGAGGGAGAGGGTTGAGACTGTTAGGCCGGGCGAGAAGAGTGTAGGGAGGGATGATCATGTTAGGCCGGAGAGGGCTGAGAGACCGGGAAGACAGAGGACGGAGAGGCCGGCCGAGAGGTCGCCTAGCGTTGTGAAAGTCGCGACGAGGCAGGCGAGCGAGAGTAGTACGTTTACGACTTCTTCGGTCGCTTCGTCTGCTTCGGCCTCGTCACGCACCGATCCCGAGCGAGCGACGAAGAAGGAACGCGAGAAGGATGGGAGTAGGGAGAAGGAGAAGGAGAAAGGGAAGGGGAAGAAGAAGAAGAGCGTGCCTGTGCCGTTTCCGAGTGCGAGTGCGGATGTGGAGGAGAGGGAGGAGAGGAGGGTACCGCAGATGAGCGATCGGCGGGGGAGAGATGGGGGGAGGACGCAGAGTGGAGGTGTGAGGGGGATTCTGAATGAGGATGCGTAGATGGTGATAGGGGTGATGGTGGTGGTGGTTTGGGGGGTTGGGAGAGGACGTGACGGTACGTTATACGTTGCCTCCGTATTTCGGAAGTTGTTGGCTGATTGTATTCTGCTGCAGGTCCAGCTCTCAGCTTATTTTTCGGTTCTGGTCTCTCTTCGCGCGCTCTCAGTCTCGATCTCGTTCAACTTCGGTTTCGCTCTTCCCATTGACTCTTCACTGTCTGTACAATGCCCATCCTTTTTCTGGCTCCTCCATTGCCCCCTCTACTTCTGCCCACCCCCGCGTTGAATTGAATCTATGTCTGCGACAAGCCCATCGTATGTCTATACATGTACATGTTCCATCCCCATCTTCATCATGTTCTGCGTCCCTTGCCTCTCCTCCATTATGTTCTGCGCTACTTATTTCTTCGCCGGATCCGTGTACTAGTACTCGCATCTTGGCCGTCCCATTCCTTTTGATTATGTTCCTGTACATGGCCTCCTCGTCTGGGTGGGCGGGAGCGTATAACCGTGGTTTCTGAATGGATATACCCTCGATTTCTGGTTTGTTCATATTCGTGTCTCTTGCGGGGTAGGCTCGCATGCTGTCGACTCGCAAGCCAGTCCGAAGCCAGTCTCCGTGTGAGCTGGAGATTATCGGCTTACGTTTAGGTTATCGACTTTCTTCACAGGAATTTACTATGACCACATGCCGGAGAGCGTTTCAAGGACATGATTGATACTGACACCGACAACTACAATGTTTGTCGTTCTATGTATCCACTCGAGTAAGTAGGTTACGTCTCCTCCAGCCTTACCTATACCAGTCTGGTGATGACCCTAATGAGCGAAAACTGTACAGTCCGGTAAGCTTTGGGACAGCATGCTTAAGGTGAAATGCTTACCGAACCCAGGTCGTACCTGCAAGAGAGGTATAGCGGCCCCTTCCGCTGCAAAAGCTATGCCCAACAAAATCACGTCGTGGACGTTGATCTGACCTTGTTGAAGACCTATCCTCCACTGGCCGGGCGACCCTGAAGTGGGACCAGAGGCGGAAGCCTCCTGTGGCACATTGATAACAATCAGTATTGTTGGCCGCGGAGAAAGGTTGCGTACGTACTCCCATGAACTTGTGAACAGAAGCAGCGACGAGTTGGGCTAGGCGCGCAACCGAAACGCTAGTCTTGACCAGCCTTTACGAGGCGGACTTGTCTATTGCAAGACTTGTAGCCAGGCCACAGAAGTTGTGACGGGACGCGGGGAATAACAAACAGAGAACTTGAGTTTTATGGTGGGGAAGAGTTCAATCTCTCGGCGTGGTGTCAAGCCATCGCCGGCCGATTGCGCGAGACGCTGGGTCCTTGGCATGGTGGTGGGGCTGCAAAGGCGTTTAAAGTGCTTCGCGTCGAGTGTGCAGGTGCGGGCGTGCTGGTTGGAGAGCCGGGAGGCAGAAGCGATGGTGCAGGTCGCATTTGGCGAATTCGCAAATGATGTAGAACTAGAGTAGTCGCGTACATAGCCCCTTGAGAGACATCTCATTTCGAACGAAATATATGCATAGAGACCCGCAGCAAAACAGAAAGGCTCAAGACGAAGCAATTCCATGGACGCATGTGGATCAAAAGAAACTTGGAGGTTTCGATCATGGCCATCGTGGGGATCGAACCCAAGACCTTCGCGTTATTAGCACGACGCTCTAACCAGCTGAGCTAGACGGCCTATACAGTAAGCTAATAACAGCGTTATAATGCTACTTTTATCTTTTATCCGTGTAAACCTGTGCTCAGCCCGCATGCCTATGTTGTCTTTCGCCGCCGTCACCTCGCGGATGGTAATTGAATACATTCATCACGTTCACCCGGAATCCTGTGCTATGCGACGCGTTGACCTTGATCTCAAATGTTAGCCTCTGGCCGAGTATACTTACGGGTAAGTATAGCCACAGACCATCGAGATCGTGTTTTCGTTCGTTCGGAGATATGCTCTTGTTTGCACCACTCCACTTGTTCTCAAACTGGACTCGTGTTGTTACAGTTGATCTATAAGTATGTTGCTCTCGCCGGCTCACTACCTATAAACACTGCTCTTGACGAGTGCGTCCGCGCCCCGTTATTCTGTCTCCTCGTACTCACTGTCGTTGACTCGATACCGTCCCACTCAACATGTTACTCTTCACCGCCGTAGCCCTTTCTCTTCTTGCGCCATCTGTCGTTGCCCACGGCTGGCTCTCCTATATCATCGTTGATGGAACAAAATACGCCGGTCTGCCCGACCGGGCGGACTTGAAGTCTACGCCCGGGCCACCTAGTGGCAACAATGACACTGTCATTCGCCAGATCGAAGACGTGTCCCCTATCCTTGTCAAAGATCTTCAAAGCCCGGACATGGCGTGCGGTCTCAGCGCCACACCTGCACCTAAGCAGGCGAATGCGCGGCCTGGAAGTAAGATCGACTTCCTGTGGGTCAGCCGCGGACCTCAGAACGTGAGCAGAGGCCCATCTTCTTGACCGTATCGGTAAATCTGACGAGCTTTGTAGTGGATTCACAAAGTCGGTCCCGTCATGACTTATCTCGCTGAGTGCACGGGCGCACCCGATTGTTCGACCTTCGATGCGTCCAAGGCCCAGTGGTTCAAAATCGACCAGCAGGGTCTTTCTTCTAAGGCTTCGGGCACCTGGTGGGTCGAGAACTTCTGTTCGTCCCTTTGGCCTTACTCATATCTTTCTGCGCTTGACTGACTTCGACATCGCAGTCAATGGCAAGCCGCTGAGCGTCACGCTCCCTTCCGATATAAAGGCTGGCAACTACCTCTTTCGCAACGAGATCATCGCTCTACACTCCGGTGCCGAGTTTTATCCTGCATGCGCCCAGCTGTCCATCAGTGGCTCAAAGACTGGGACACCCAACGCCACAGTCTCCTTCCCGGGCGCGTACATCGCTACCGATCCAGGTATCCTGGACCCGCATATCTACGATACACCTGTGAACTACACCTTCCCTGGTGGACCCGTGAGCAACATCAGAGCCATCACTGACTCGGCAGGAGGTCAGGACTTGGATGCGCCTACGACCGAGGCACATTCGTCCAACGCGACGTCTTCTGGAGGGTCGAACTCCACAGCGCCCACCGAGTCGCAGAGCGCAGAATCGCAACTCTCTGCGGATGGCACGGCCACTACGCCCTCTACGGAATCGCCCGCAACGGCAGCTACGACAACACCCGCAGATGAGAACACCGACGCTCTCGCGTCACCTACCACTACGTCAGGTTCTGCCGCCGGCCAGACGACCTGCGCAAGTACTGCCGCACTTGCACAGCGGAAGCGTATGGTGGACAGGAGTGGCCGTGCTGTTGCGGCTGTACGGGAGTTGCGTATGGCGCGGGCCCCTCGTCGAGGGACGTGGCATTGGTGAACGCGCCAGCCTGTAGAACTTGCGACTATATTTGTATGCCGCTTTTAATGATACAGAATAGCGCGGCTGGTCCGCGGTCTTTACCTTCATCACACGTCGAAGAAAAACAATATACTGGATTTATTGCACGGCAAACAACGTCGCCCGTCAAGCAGACGACGCCAAAAGCGCCGCACGGCGGCGCGCGCTACAAGCGTATAGTAAGGGTACACTCCAAGCTAGTGAAGCATAACAGAGGGAGGATTTCGGGCCAAACGTATATCAAACGCAGCCGAAGAAGGGTTGACCGACGGCTAGCGCCGAGTTAAGGTGTGTGTGATGCGATCCAGAGTCGTAAACATGCGGAGGGGTCAGAAGGGGGACGGAGAGAGCAGAGAGCGGTGGTGATACAGCAGATCATGGCGTGAGACGTGGTAGTCAGCGATGAGGTTAGAAGCTTCCGGGGGGTGGAGAGTAACACAATGCAGGGTGAGGCAGAGGCAAAGGCGGGGGGTCCGAGGATTTAGAGCCTGGACGGGCCCGCGCTGGACTGCTTGTGGCCGAACATGCGCGCATTGTGGTGGGCGCGCGCAGTCTTGTTACGACGCGCAAGAGCCTCATCCGCCTGACGCTTCTTCTCCGCGCGGCGGCGGGTGTTCTTCGCCTTGCAACGACCGGTGCTGGTCGATGCGGCAGCGGAGGAAGACGCGGCGGCGGCGTTGGTGGTAGAGGCAGATGCGGCCTTGGTGGTGGTCGGCTCGGCGACAGCGGCGGTAGAAGTTGCAGCCTTTCCGGTGGACGAAGCGGCCTTCTTGGTCGAGGTCGCGTCAGACGCCTTGGCAGTCGCAGAGGAAGCCGCCTTGGAGGTCGAGCTCGAGTCGTCGTCCGAAGATGAGCCAGACGAGGAAGATTCAGAGCTGACGAGGGAAGAGAGGGGACCTCCAGGGAAGCTGTACGTGAAGCCCGGGTTGAAGATCTGTATATCCGAATTTAGCAATGTTCACACGTCTTGACACATGAATGGAAGTAACATACGTCGGGAGTAAGGATACCGGGATCGGTAGCGGAGTACGCGCCAGGGAACTTGACGGTCTTGCTGGGCGTCTCGGTGCCCGATCCGCCAACCTTAAGCTGCACGCAGTTCGGGTAGAACTCGGCGCCGCCCTCGACGTTGGCACGGTGAAGAGCAATGACCTCAGAGCGGAGAAGGTAGTTGCCCTTCTTCAAGTTCTCAGGAATGGTGAACTTGACAGGCTGTCCGTTGAAAAGGCTCTCCATCGCCGGCCACTTCGAGCCCGACAAACCCTGCTCGTCGATCTTGAACCACTTGGCGTTCGAGGCATCGAAGGTAGTGCAGTCATCGACGCCAGTGCATTCCGCCATGTAGTGCATGACGGGGCCAACCTCGTGGATCCACTGCACAGCTAAATTCAGCCATCAACCGCGAAAAAGGCAATCAAAAGGACATACGTGAGTGCCGCCCTCGCCGCCCCAGAGAACTTCCACGGATGAGCCGGCGTTTGCGTCGGCAACAAGAGCAGCGTTGCTGACGGGAGAAAGACCGCAGCTCATCTGCTTGTCGTTGACGTCCACGACCGGGCCAACATCGTAGGGCTTGGTAGGACGAATAGCGGTAGTTGAAGGATCACCGCCATCGCCATTGCCCTTGTAAGTCTTGCCGTCGATCTTAGCCCATTGGATAAATCCGTGGGCAGACACCTGGAGGGAGAGCGCGAGGGGCGCGAGGAGAGTAACGGCGAAGCGCATTGTGTGCGGGTAATTCGGAAAAGATAAAAGAACGACGGGTGCTTGGAAGCGTGTGAGCGACAAGAGACACCGAGTTGACGAGTCGTCCGAGAGATAAAAAGAGAGAAGAAGAGACGGAAACGCGAAACAAGCCCAAGGGGAGGAGAAGGTCGAGGGCGGAATGGGAAAAGCAACAGAGTTGGAGCCATGCGGCTTTATGTAGTCCGCATCAGATGGCGAGCTCATGCACCGGATGCCGCCAGGGCGTCGCTAGGGAAATTCAGTCGCCAGGTCCCTTCTTCCGGTGTCACTTCCATACGTACCTTACGCTCCTCTCTCAATAGCGGCGGAACGGGGTGAGGAGCGGGAGACGCGCGTATTCGAAACCCTCAAACGCAACGTGCACGACCGGATGCACGGTCAGTTCGACGATCATGAGCGCCGTGACAGGCGACGCGCTCATCGTGGAGCTCGTTGACAGCGTTGAGAAACAGCGAGTGAACGGCGAACGCTAACTGCAAACATCCCCACACGGTCTCGCACACCGTAAACACCGTGAACACATATCACCGGTGCCACAGCTAGCCTTTCGCGACCGCCTTGTGCTCGAGTAACGAGATGTTTGCACGGCATCAATAACGTCTAGTATAAGGGCCCGTGCTCGTCGAGCGTTGTAACACTCTTCGAGATCCCTCCAAGCTTCAAGTCCATATCCCTTTCAAGCAGTCGGCATACGCGCGGTTCGTCGTTGATCATCAATTGAGCATGGTGGTCAGCGGCAGGAGGCAACTCGATCACTCCGTTCCGATGTTGCGTGGTTATGCTCGGCGCACGAGGTTCACTCAAAGCAAAGACTCTGCATTAGAGCGACGTATGGTAACGATATGTACCGAGTGCGTAGTACAAGTACAACAGCATCGAGCTATGGCTACAATTGATCTAAACAAGAACGTAAACCGAGAAAGGAATGAAGTGAGTGACAAAGCAAGCCACCCGCGACCGTAGCGCGAGTGGACCCCCAAGGAGAATGATGTGCGTTTGGTGAGTATGGTTATGGTACAATGCGTTGAAATGGTCGATGCGGAAATGCAGTTCGTGTCGCGTCGTCGGTGTAGGAATGCGTCGAGAGAGAAGGCGATCAGTGGAACCAGTGGCGAGCGTGAACGCGGCGCTTCTTCTGCGATGTGGTCTTGGCCTTGCAAGACTTGCTGGCAGCGGCGGTGGTAGACGCGGCAGAGGCAGCGCCTGCGACGGCGGTAGGAGAAGCGGTACCGGAAGTGGCAGATGCAGCGGACGAAGCCACGCTCGAGGAGTCGCTAGACGATGAGTTGCTGCTGCCGGAGAGCACGTTGAAAGCCACAGCGGGTAGGGTGGTCTCAGCCTTCAAGTCCGCCAGATCCGCGCTGTCGGCCTCAGCCGACATACTGCTAACGGCGCCGCCAGGGAAGATGTACTGAACGGGCGTGTTGAAGATGTCCGGGGTAAGGATACCCGCGTCGGTGTCCGAGTACACGCCGGGGATAGTGACTGTCGCGTTGGGCGTGCCGGTCTGCGTGCCGCCGACGGAGAGTTGAGCGCAAGCGGGGTAGAACTCTGCGCCACCCTCAGACGTTGCGGTGTGCAGAGCGATGATCTCGTTGCGGAAGAGGTAGTTGCCTGCCTTGAGGTCGGAAGGGAGAGTCACGCTTAGTGGCTTCCCGTCAACTATGAATGAAAAGGTTAGTTCAGCTTGTAAACCGGGTAGTTTAAAGGGACGCACAGAAGTTCTGGTGCCACCAGGTGCCCGAAGCAGCGTCAGATAATCCGAGCTGGTCGATTTTCATCCACTGGGCTTTGGACGCATCGAAGGTTGAGCAGTCGGGCGTGCCCGTGCACTCCGCGAGATAGGTCATGACGGGGCCGACTTTATGAATCCACTGCATAACACGTTAGATCTGCGGATACATTGAAGCAAATAGGGATTTACACACGTTCTGAGGTCCTCGGCTGATCCACATGAAGTCGATCTTGCTGCCAGGCATAGCGGTCGCCTGCTTGTTTGCGAGCGAAGCGCTGAGGCCGCATACCATGTCCGGGTTGGTGGCACCCTTGACGGGACCGACGTCAGAGACCTGGCGGATGACGGTATCCTTCGTGGGCGCGTCGTCAGGCGAGGGACCCGTGTAGGTCGTGCCATCGATAGAGATGGTCGAGAGCCAACCGTGCGCGATGACGGAGGGCGCGAGGAGAGCGAGGGAGGCAAGAGCAAAGAGCATGTTTAGTAGATAGGTGGTGCGTGAGGTGAGGTGAGTTGCGAGATGAGGTATGAGGTGCGAGTGAAAGTGAGCGTGAAGTATCAAAGACGTCGACGAGATCGTAAGGGCGCGGCACCAGGCAAGCAGGCAGGCAGAGAGCGAACACTCGTCAAGAGTGGGAAGGCGGAAGGGGTGAGCATCAGCAGAGAGCAGCGACCTACCATTCTTATACTTCGCAGACAAAAAGGCGTGCGTGGTTCGGCGTACAAGGGGATCGTTGAAGCGGTCCGAGTTAGGCGCCCAAAGAACAATGCGGTCTTGTTGGTTGTTCCCGCAATGGCTATTGTCCACATAGATGACCACATCTTGGCAGGTACCGTTACTTGACCGCCCACAATAACGCTAAAATGGTCCATGTCCGATCTAACAAGTCCACGAATGGCCAGGACACCATGCACGATGGGATGGTAGAAGAGTTCATGACAAATCAAACAACAATACCCGCGGCGTGGTCCATCGTTTTTCGAGCCAGATCACCTCGTAGCCATCCGTTTACAGTGTTGTGGCGACCATGCTGGCAACGCAGATCACCATGGAGAGACTGGAGCATCGTTCATGGGCGACTACAAAGAAATTGACGGGAATGTTGAAGGGAGAACGTTGAAGCCTTCAAGTCTTTCGAGCAGTCTGATGTATTGTCTTTGTTTTGGCGGTCACGGCTATTAGGGCCGTCTAGCTCAGTTGGTTAGAGCGTCGTGCTAATAACGCGAAGGTCTTGGGTTCGATCCCCACGATGGCCAATATTGATTCGGTATGCTTATATTTTATACCTCCTTGGAATGCCAGTTGTTGCAACGTCACACTAATAGTTACTTAATCTTTGCTCAGGTCCTACTGCATACTCAAAGTCGTTGCGGAACGTTTCTTGACATGACCAAGATTGCTCTGCTCACGTACTCGCGAAACCAACGCCGAATCGTGCGCGCTCGGCTTGTGACGAACACCCATCGCAAACCCATCGCGCGCAGATTCCAATATGTACTACAGGCCAGGGCCGTGTAGTTTTGCTGCGAACCTAATACTACAATGTGTCTGCGACCCATCCTTCTCTTGGAAGCTCGATCCGGGCTCGACGGTGTTGTGTGCAATACGAGTCGCTGCATCTGCATCGTTGCGTTTACGTCGCACTACTCAAGCTGCTTATTGAATGCTGTCTTGACGCCCATACCTGCCTTTCCTTACACCTGCTGGCAGCGTAAACATCCGCGATCTAGGCGTCTCAACGAATACAATCGTTTATGCTTCAACCCAAGGCATGCGGCAAGCCTTCTCGAAGAGCGCTAGCAAACTCCCTGGCAGAATTTGCCTCTGTTCCGTATGCGAGCGGACCTCATCTACGGGCAATCTCGTGTCTGGTACGCCACGTCATAACTCCGAGAGGTCTGCGAAGGAGACAAGAGAAGCGCTGCCTCAAGCGGCGACTCAGCGCTCCAGCGCGCGGCCTTGCGGGCGCGTGCGAACCAATGCTGGATGTACACCAATCTGACTCTGCATCGCTGAGCAACAGTCCGTTCGCGCTCTCACACGTATCACACAATGTGCAATAGACGACATTCTTAAAAGCCTTGCGTCGCTCGACCCTTGTCACCTCCCATCCACCATGGACTCAGCAATCTTGTCGAATGTCCGCGATGTACTCTCCACACTCCACTTCCAGGCCATTCCTGCCTCTGTGTCTGCACTTTCCGATGCATCTACACCTGTCCTAGTTCTTGGAAGCGTCGGCATCGCAGGCTTGTCCGTCACCGCATATGTCGCGTCCATCTTCGCTGGGAACTATATTCAAACGTGGACGTCGCCCATGCGTATACTACCCGGTCCTAAGCGCGAGTCGTTGATGGAGGGGAGCTTCGTCTCCGCGCACGAGTCGGACAGTCATCGTCTGTTGGAGAGCTGGATCGGAACATATGGACGCACAATACGCTACTTTTCGATCTTCGGGGTACGGGAACTTTCTTGCCTTTTTTGGCGGCCGTAAACTGAACACAGGGGCTATGTAGAGTCAAAGGATGGTCACTATTGACACGAAGGCGATCAACCACATACTCAAGGACGGCTATGTGTACGAAAAGTCTGATCAGATTCGTCATGATCTGGGTGCCGTTCTTGGTACAGGACTGCTCTTCGTGACTGGCAAAGACCACAAGCGGCAGCGCAAGGCCATAGTAAGCTCCTTCTGTACTCACATGTGTCCGTGCTAAGCATTGCTTAACAGAACCCCGCGTTCGGACCGGCGCAGATTCGTAAGTTCACAGAGACGTTCATCGCGAAGTCGAACGAGGTGCGCATACTCACTTCGCAAGGCAACTGGTCCCTTATCATACCACCAAGTTGCGCGATATCTGGTCCTCTCTCACCGAACGTCCTGTTCGCGAGGATGGCTGGACACGTGTAGACGCGTTCGAATGGCTCAACAAAGCGGCTCTGGACATGATCGGACTCACTGGTAAGTAGTGCCCTCTCCGTGCTTTTCTTTCTCACATGCCTACAGGTTTCAATTACAACTTTGACGCTCTGCACGCCGATGGCACCCACCCGAATGAGCTATACAGTGCCGTCAACAAGTCTCTCGGAATCACTGGGGCGCGATCGGTGTGGTCGCGCGTCTTGAGTTATATCCCTCTTTTCTATGCTCTGGTAAGAGCTCCTAATCATCTAGTATCTGTGAAGCTAATCGCAGCTCCAGCCTACACAGGAGTCTCGAGCACGCAATGCTGCACTAGGGACCATCACCAGTATCGGCGCGCGTCTCATTGGCGAGAAGAAGAAGGAGATCATGGGCGAGCATCCGGATGGCACTCTCACTAAGGACGATATCACCGGGCACGACCTTCTCTCGCTCTTGCTCAAGAGTAACATGGCGGGTGACCTGGGACAGAACTATCGCATGACGGACGACGAGATCATATCGCAGGTCCCGACTTTCATTGTGGCGTACGTTGGTCGTGTCGTTCAGCCGGCAGTGTACTGATCAAAAACTCTTCAGTGGCCATGAGACTACGAGCACTCTGGTGACTTGGACGCTCTTCGCACTGGCCCTTGCTCCGGATGTACAACGGAAGCTGCGCGAGGAACTACGCATGCATCCGTACGACTCGCCGTCGCTGGAGGAGCTCAACGGGATCCACTACTTGGAGTCCGTGCTGCGCGAAGCGTTGCGCCTCTACGCCCCCGTCAACTTTGGAACGCGCGTCGCACAGCAGGACGATGTGATCCCATTCGAGACGCCCTTCATCGACAAGTACGGCGTCCCGCGTACAGAGCTTCGTGTGACCAAAGGCGATACGATCGTCATCCCTACTCGCATCCTCAATCGCTCGAAGGAGATCTGGGGCGATGATGCCAACGAGTTCAAGCCGGAACGCTGGGATCATCTTCCGCAGAAGACGGGCAGCATGCCTGGCGTGTACAATCATCTCTTGACCTTCCTGGCTGGCCCGCACGCGTGCATTGGCTTCCGCTTCGCACTTGCTGAAGCCAAGTCGCTACTGTTCAGCCTAGTCAGCTCCTTCGAGTTCGCTTTGGCGATGCAGCCCGACGACATCGTACGTTCCATCAAGCTACTGATGTCACTTTAGCTTACCGCCTTATAGGTTCGGCACTTTAACATCGTGGGTAGGCCATTCTTAGACGGCGTTCAGTCGCGGCCTCAGCTTCCTCTGCTCATTCGCCCAGCGAAGGAGGTGTAGATATTACATACGAATTCGTAGAAGCGGCTCAATCATACAACTACTGGTAGATGCCAAGATCGTGGCGAGAGCTGCTATACTCCATGGTGTTTTCCATAGTCCTGTTAAGCGAATGAATAGATACGCACGATTAATGACTGGTGCTATAGTTGTCAAGTGGTTGTCTGTCGTCAACATTGTTAGCGGTATTTGCCGAATCAAGCGCGCGAAGACCCGGACATTGCCGCGGTCCACTCGTCCCGGACACCCATGAGCGCATAAGCTATCAACCTTCTTCGAACATACAGCTGAAGGACAAGTTATCGGTCAACGAAGATTCTTGCGTCGGGCCCCGCCCGTGAACACCAAGCTCGTGTGTCGATGATCTAGCTCAGAGTGCTCGCATCAGTCCACGTCCTCCAGCGAAAGCTTGGCAACTTGTTGTCCATGATGCACCGCATCACGCTTGAGCATAGCCTTCTTGTACTATGCTTGCAAGAAGAGTAATGGAACTGGTCTTGTGGTGCAGGGCCAGTGCACGCAAATCAGTAGGATCACCTCGCACCGACAATTGGCGACGCCGCCTAGACGCTCGGAGTGCACGTAGTAGCGCATCGAACCACGACTTCATTTGGAAGGTTGCTGGTCTCCTTGTTGTAGCCGCGCTTTAACATACTTTGGTGTTCGAGCTGTGTGTCTCAAGCAATGGTAGAATATACTCGTTGGAGGGTGGTTGTTTGAGGTCGGCATCGCCACGTCCCCGCCAACAGCGCGCCTAACGCATCTCCACTCCGCAGAACTGCCTTTTTGGTCTCGGCGTTGCTCCCGCATCGACTACATATATCATCGGATGCTTGGCTTTGTGTTCCCCCATCCCCGGAGGATCAACTCACGCTCTTTTCACGTTCAACGCAATGGACACTGCCACTATCGCATCGACGTCTTCTGGCAAGACCGTGGTAGCGCACGATCACGAACATGTTCATGACACGGAGCAGGGATACAGGAAGGAGCGATATGTTGTAGACGCTGAGGTGCCCGAGCTATTGCACTTTGAGCTCGACTCGAAACCGCATGGGTACTACGCTCGCTATCCCAATGGATGGTCAAGAGTAAGGTGTGTATTCTGCACCGTGCTTTGCTTCCTGAGCTTACCCGTTTCAGGGAGTATATACGAGAGCCCGCGGCGGAAGCTCTGGGCACCTTTATCCTCTGTCTTGTTGGGGTTGGCGTCAATCTTCAGGTTGGCTTGAGCTCGAACACGGCTGTCGCACCTTCAGCGCGCGGAGATTACCTATCAAATTCATTTGGATGGGCTCTTGGTACGGTCTAAGCTGAAGTCATATATCCCCTACATGTCTCACTCTCTCACTCTCAACAGGCGCGGCTTGTGGTGTTTGGATCTCGGGTGGCGTTTCCGGAGGGCATATTAACCCTGTGGTGCGTAACATATCACTGTTCGTTCGCTTATCACTGACTTGGATCCAGGTTACTCTGAGTATGGCCATATTCCGGTCTTTTCCTTGGAGGAAAGTGCCCATCTACGTGTTTGCCCAAGTCCTCGGCGCCTTCTTGGGGTCCTTGGTCGCATACGGAAACTACTTCCACGCGATTGACCTCGTCGAAGGCTCCGGCATACGCACAGTCCCGGGAACAGCGTCTTTATTCACTAGCTATGCACTGGACTACGTTAGCGACCTCAACTGCTTCTTCCAGGAGGCAATCTGCTCCTTCATTCTGCTATTAGTAGTCTTTGCGGTCACTGATCGCAACAATGGTCCACCGCCATCTGGTCTCGTGCCGCTGGCCATCTTCTCTGCGATGTTCGTCATCATTGCGGGCTTCGGTCTGCAGACGTCCTTCGCTATCAACCCCGCGCGCGACCTGGGTGTCAGGATCATGACTGCGCTTGTTGGCTATGGCGAACCTGGTACGTGGCTTCTCTTTGCGCTTCGTACTTCGACGCTGACCTCCGTTTAGTATGGAGCTATCGCAAGCAGTTCTGGTTATGGTGCTGCATATGTGGACCATTAGCAGGCGGTCTTACGGCTGCATTCGTTTACGAAGCGCTGATATCCACTGGCGAAGATAGTCTTCTCAACCGTCCGTGAGTGAACAAACGTCGTTTTGTGGAACCGTGACTAAACATACATAGGAGTCGAGCTGCGCGTCAATGGACACGAGCACAAGAGATTGCCCGCGAACGCACGATAGGCTCGAGAACCACTGTAGAAGCGGGGCAGATAGTGTAACATCCCTGCGTGTTTGCTGAAATGACATGATGTGCTCATCCTGGGCGTGTGGATTGATACCGACATGATCACTTCTCCTTCTCCGCTGATGTTGTCTCCCAGGCTGCCACTGACCCAAAGCGCCATGCACAGGCTGCGCTTCGGTCCTCTGCTCGCTACTGGCCATTGACCCCACTCCGTCTATTGACATCTTCTCACGTCACGAGTGAATATCTTACATCCGGCAGGGACGATCCCAGAAGCTCTATGAGGGCTGTCAACCCCGCTCGTCTATTCAGCAGGACAACGGCACGACGTCAACTGTGCTTGCGTTACGCTGTGCTTTAGCAGCAGGCTCGTGCGGCTCTTCCTTGATTTCCGCGGGCCGCGCCGCGTCCATAAAGGCCTGAAGATGCGTTGCCCGTGCGTAGCATCCCCGGTGGAGCCTTTTCTTTGTCTTCTTCATTCCTTCCCTCTTTTCATCTTTCGTTGACGATATAGTATGAACGAACTTAATTCGGCGTCTCTGGCTACGCACTTCGAGCGTCCTACGTTCACCGCCTTGGCGTCCATCTTTGCCCCGATGTCTTCCGGGAAGACGACGATTGTGGACAAGTCCGATGGCGGCAGCGTGGGTCGGAGTCAGGATGGACATGAGGGAGGCATGATGGACACGAGAAGTGAAGGAGGAGAGGATTCCACCATGGCGTCGATGGCGGGAGGTACGATGAACGGGCGGATGGGTTCATCAAGTATGGCGACCACAGCGGCTCCCTCCACCATGATGACTACCGCACCCAGCGCGATGACAACGCAGAACGCCGGCATGCAGAGCGCCGGCATGACTAGCACAATGCAAAACACTGGCGGGATGATGGACATGATGGCTCCGATAGGCAAATCCGAGCCTGGACCAGGTCAGCCGGCCATCGCAGACGAAGCTCTAGCTCTCGAATACAACCGGCTAGTCGACTATCATGCACGGTACCCTAACGTCTGGTCATCCATTCGGTGCGCTCCCTATCCGGATACTGGCATGCTTGAATGCTGACACGCATATAGTGAGCCATTCCGCGAGTGTGCTGCTGAAGCTCTTGGGACCTTTATCCTTTGCCTTGCCGGCATCGGCACGAATCTACAGGTTGGTCTTAGCGCACGGAGTGATATCGCGCCTGCACCTCGCGGAGACTGGAACTCGATCTCCTGGGGATGGTCACTCGGTGTAGCTATAGCAGTCTGGGTTGCCGGAGGTGTTAGCGGAGGGCATGTCAATCCAGCCGTACGGTCGCATTTCGCCTTGCCCCAATGCCCACTCAACGCTAACGCGTATATACACAGGTGACTATAAGCTTTGCGGTCTTTCGTCGCTTTCCATGGCGTAAAGTCCCCTTCTATATCGCTGCGCAAGTCTTCGGAGCCTTCCTAGCCGGCCTCGTTTGCTACTTCAACTACAGTCACGCGCTTACGATCTACGAGGGATCTCCCACCATACGTACTGTGCCCGGCACTGCGGCGTTCTTAACGTGCTATGCGCTCGACTACGTCTCCAATACGAACGCCTTTTTCGATGCATTCATAGGTCCATTCATCTTGATGGTCGTTCTCTTCGCGGTCACCGATAGAACGAATGGCGGCGGCGTGAGGCGCGAACTTGTGCCATTGGTCGCATTCGCTACGCTCTTCGTCATTAGCTCTGGCTTTGGATACCAGACCTTGTGGGCACTCAACCCGGCGCGCGATGTAGGCCTTACGAGGTTCTCTCTGAAGACTCGGTACGAATGCTAACATAACCCTGCAAACAGTTTGGACCGCGTTTGGCTACGTACCTCGTCGGATACGGCACAGCAGGTGAGTCATTACCTCTGATAGAAGCACTACGGCTCATAGATGCGCTACCAGTATGGACGTACAGGGGCCAGTATTGGCTGTGGTGCAACATATGCTCCCCTATCTTGGGTGCTGTATGTGGGTCCCTCGTCTACGAACTCTTCATCAATGTAGGACCGGACAGCATCATCAACACTCCGTGAGCACTTAAACCACGAGCTGAGGCTCAGAACTGACTTACAGCTGTAACAGGAGCCGAGCGGCAAGGCAGTACCTGCGAGCCACAGTACCCGGGGCTGATGAGAAGATGAAGGCCGCGGAGATGGTGTAGACGTTTATGGGCGCCCTTCGCATGCTTGCTGGATCTATGATACTGCATTTTTGAGAATCAGATGTATCGATAAACCTGAATGCCCGCTACCACGTTATGTACTTGTTAACGTCGACCAACTGAGGTTGTAAACTCACGTGTTCGCGTTTTCGAACCTGCAGCCGCCTCGCAGTTGAGCTTTCGTGTGTGCCCTCCCTGTCCGACCTTAGCGTCTCAGCCACCTACCGACGCTGCATACGCTGGCCTGCTGTCTTTCGGCTGGTGAGGAACTCCATTTATGATCTACCGTCGCTAACATCCTGATCCAGCGCCGATCGCTATGAGTCTATAACGAACGGATTTTCGACAGCCTGAGTTACATCTAACAATACAATTGCAATGCATGTCAAGCACGCGAAGATCCCGTATAGATACATGGTACAGCAAATACTCATACTACCGACCTGCAGCAGCTAATCCAGAGAATAGCACGGACGGCGGCCACCTCACCAGCTCATCATTCCACGGGCCTTCATCCGCGCCCAGTGACCGAGCTTCCATCTCCTAACTTCCTCCACGCCCCGCTTCATATCGTCCAGACCCGGCCAGCGCTTCTTGACGTTCGCATTGCGCTTGCGCAAGCTCTGCGTGGTAGAGCGCTTCACGAGCTTGCACACTGCCGTGTCTGACGACGATGAACCTGAGCCGTCGCCGATACCGCCAGATCCAGCGGATGTTGTCGGTGCTGCAGAGGCTGAGCCTGAAGAGCCGGAGGCCGTGGCGGTTGGGACCGTTACTGAGCCAGATGCAACAGCGCCGGAGCCTGTGGGGGTTTGAGTTGAGAACGTGCTCAATATGCTTGGACTTGATGAAGGGAAAGCTGTTATGGATGAAGGGGAAGATGCAACAGTCGAAGAAATGGCTGGTCCGACGGAGAGAATGGATACACGATCAGGCCAGAAGACGCAAAAGAAAAAGTCAAGCGGTCAATGAACCAAGGCTTACCGTCTCCGCTGCTCGTGCTGGCGTTCTCGTCAGCGGGAGGGCTCCCACTGGAATCGCTGCTCGAAGCCAGGTTGCTAACCGGTCCACCCGGGAAGACATATTGCAAGTCGTCGTTATAGATCTATGACCAGTTCGTCAGACGCTCTCAAGTACGCATGAAAAGTGAGAGCAATTCACTTCGGGCACGAAGATGCCTGGGTCAGAGTCGCTATAAGCCCCTGGGAACTGCACGGTAGGGCTCGGCGTCGTGCTACCACTCCCGCCCTGGACGTTAAGTTGCACACACGAGGGGTAGAACTCGGCACCGCCTTTGGAGACAGCATTGTGCAACGCGATGATCTCATTGCGGAAGAGGTAATGGCCGGATGGTAGATTGGTCGGCAGAGTCAACTTGAGCGATTGCTTCTTCACTGATGTGCATTGTCGCGTCAGTCAATGAACAGATGGAAGGGATAGGTGTTAGAAACGCACTGAACACTGCTTGGTACCAAGTTCCCGAGGACGGGCCACTAATCTGGTCAATCTTGAACCATGAAGCTTTGGATGCGTCGAAGGTCGTGCAGTCGGGAGTGCCCGTGCATTCGGCCATGTATGTGATAACCGGTCCCGTGTTGTGTGGCCACTGTTCGCTGGGAGTTAGTAAACGCTTAACACATGCATAGCTGCGATAATGGGCGTCTAGTATCGGGATACATAGTTCACGAGCAGGTGACGGCGATGATATCCGTCGGAGATGAAATGGAGCAGACAAGCTGCTCTAAATAGCTTGCTCGTGTGCAAACTGCAATGGACTCGCATGCGCAAGTGATAGAGGCATTCCGTGCGGGTCGACGCGCGTACGTCAAGTCCCCATTTCACAAAGCCCTGACATATTCGAAATATGCTCACATTCTGACCACCTCCCCCAGACCACCAATATTCCACCGTGCTCCCTGGCTTCGCATCGGCCTCTTGGCTAGCAGCCGCAGCGCTCAAGCCACATCGTAAGTCGTCGTTGCTCGCGCCTGCATGGGTGACCGGTATTGTCAGTTAACCAAACAGATGCTCGAGTAAAGATGCTCGCACCTTGCACAGGGCTAATGTCGGCCACCTGCCGGATTACGCTCGTGCTCTTCGCAGCATCTGGGTTTGCGGATGGTGTTGGACCTGTGTAGGTCGTGCCGTCGATCGCTACACTGCCCAAGTAGCCGTGAGCAGCCGCGCGCTGAGCCACCACGAGGGTCGAGATGAAGATAAATGCGCGCGCAGACATAGATATCAAGCGTTAAGAGTCGTAAAGTGTTATGCAGAAGAAAGGAAGCCAGCAGTATTTGAAGTAGAAGGGACACCAAGGTTGGGGCGAAGAGCAAGGGTGGCCGGGTGGAGCAAGCCAATGCTTTTGACTGTGGGAAGTAAGGCACTCCATGAGGCGGGAAGAGGACACGAGGCAAGCTGTGTGCGGAATCGATAGCAGTTTAGCGGTTTGAGTCTGTAGCACTGACTACTAATAGGTACAGCATGTGTTGATTCTCAAGAAGCCTTGGAGGCAAGACGAGGAAGAAGATCAACCGCAATTGCCTTTGAGTGCGCGATGTTCTGTGTCCAAGTTCGATGTCCCGGTACATTGTAGTTCCTCTACATTGAATGCCCCCGGACGGCCACGCAGCGGGCAGCACACACGGCCACCCTGATTAACGGCGCGAGAGACTGCTGTTCTCAAGCAGGTGCTCATGACGGCTGGAAACAACGAGGAGTACTTACGAGTTGAGCGCAGAACATGAGGCCGGCTACCCGGCTCGGTGATTGCCGGTGATTGCCCAAGCCTTGGCGCGCATCGTTCTTTTTTTTTTTTTTTTTTTTTTTTGAAATCGAAAGATTTATATAGCGGTAGCCGATGGCCTAAGGACCGCATAGAGTATCACTACGATACAGTTAACAAGAAGGCAGGCAATGAGGAGGGACACCGAAGTCCGGGAGGTTCGAAGCGCGTAGGCAACAGGCAGGAAGAAACCAGTCATGTATAGTAACGATTGTGGCACAGAGAACAGTAAGATTCGTGTATGGATTCAGATGGCGGATGGCGCGTCGTCGAAGGAAAACGCGGTGGGGTTGTTGATGAGAAACTCGGTCAGTGAGGCACCAGGATTGGGAGAGCGTTTGAGGGTATTGTAAAAGTCTGGGGGCCGAACATATCGACCGCACTCGTTAAGGATATGGAACCGAGAATGTAAAAGTCCGTAACGACCGTCTCCACACGCGTCGCAGTTGATTGGTTCATTGGGAAAGAACCGAATCCTGAATTCGCCCGTAGGCGCATGGTTGAGCGTTGACCGCGTCAGCCTGGCCATCAGCGAGGACGAGTCGCCTGCGTGATGCAGCATCGTCCCCTGGGTCTTGAGTCTGTCGGAGATCTTGATAGGCCCCCGCCCGAGTAGAAATTGGTGGCCGCGATAGGCCGGTGAGCGTGCGAGTATGCGCCAGTCGGTGAGTGCGGCGAGGCGCGTGCCGGATAGACGAAAGGAGTGGGATTGGTAGGGTGACTTGCGCAAAGTTGCCGCGGCTCTGCGGGCATCGACATCAACGATCTCGTTGAAGGCGAAGCCCGCGTGTCCGGGGCACCAGTGCAGGGTGATGGTTCCGTCGTGTGTCTCCAGCCACTTTCGAAGGTGGCGGCAAGCGGTGACCGCGAGTGCTTGTGCAGGGTGAATGTTCGTGTCGAGGATAGTTAGGACCGCAGACTTGCAGTCGGTGAATATGTGGATGTGGTCGACGTTGTCGAGCTTTGTGACTGCGCCAATGGCCATGGTGAGAGCGAACATCTCGGCGTCATACGAAGTGCCGCGACCGGTCGCGATGGCGCGCTGGGCGACTTGAGTGTGACCGCGATACGCACGAAAGGCGGCTGCAGATCGCGACTGCTGCTTGGGCATGACTGAACCATCAGTGAAGGTGTAAACGGAGTGCTCGTCGGCTTGTATAACTTCTAGCTTGAGCTTGAGCTCAGCAAGCCATTGCGGAAAGGAGGGGTCGGCCTTGGGTGGGGCGGTCGCGTCGATGACGACACGTTCGGCGTACAGATCTCTAACGCGCGCGCCGGGTGCGCATTCGTCGTGGGTGGGGGCGAATATCTCGTCGGACTCTGACGAGAAGAGGGCGATGTCCTGTAAGGGGAGTTTGGCTTTAGTGGGTTTGCTGCGGAGGAAAGCCGCGTAGGTCTTGAGAGAAGGTGGTGCCTTTGCCGCCCGAGTGGCGGTCGAGGCTTGGACGAGTAGGTGGGAGGAGGGAAGGGTGTGTACGCGTAGTAGAGACCGCTGGTGTAGCTGACGTAGGTAAAGATGGAATGGCATGAGGCTGGCCGCGATCTCGAGGCCGCCGATGGGGGAGGTGCGAAAGCCGCCCGTGATCCACCGAGCGGCAGCGGACTGGGCACGAGACAATATCTTGATGAGGGATTTTTGAGGGAGGGATGGCCGATACCAGACACGGTGACCGTAAGTCATGAGGGTTCGTACATTGGAGATGTAGATGAGGCGTTTGGTGGCGGGAGTGAGTCCCCGTTTGGCATTGCCGAGAATGGGTAGAGCGCGTACAGTACTGAGAGCCTTGTTTGCGTAGAAAGTGACATGGGGTTTGAACGTAAGGTATGTATCGAAGAAGAAGCCGAGATAACGCCAGACTGTTTGAGGTTTGAGAACGAAATCCACATTATCGACACGGAGTCTGAGATCGGGGAGGGGAATAGGGTTTGGGTAAGCTTTGCACTTTTTGTAAGGAGAGATCGTCTTGGGGAAGCAGGCGTATTCAAGTTTGTCGTTCTCGAGGAGGAATCCTGCATCGCGGAAAGTATCAACAATGATGGGGTACATGAAGCGTATGATCATGGCATTGGTACCAAAAGAGTCCGAGGATACGGCGATGTTTCCATCGTCGACGTAGTTGAGCATGCTGGACCATGAATCAACTGTGGGTGGTGGGAGGCGTGCGGAGATGGCGTAAAGTACGGGGGCAATCGCGATTGCGGAGAAGATAGGTGAGAGGGCTGAGCCTTGCCCGACGCCGACAGGGTCGACAACGGGTTCCGAGAGCTGACCGTTAAGGCGAAATTGAACCTTGCGGTCCTGGAGGTAGTTGGCGGTGAACTCGACGAGATCAGGCGCGCATCGTTCACGACTTGCCTTCCGCCACCACAGTCGACCGCCACGTTCAGCTCATGCTTCTCATCTGTACCGCCCAAGTAATGGCCAGACAAGATTTTGTTGTTTTTTCTGCAATACATGATATATGCGGGTACATAATGGAGACGACGTAGCAGATTGTCGTCACTTGGTCGTCACACAGAAGATATAAACCGAGCGTCCCCATCCTGCTCGCACGCTCCTAGCACTCTTCGGGAGATCCTGTGGGAGAAGTGTTCATCGAACGGCTCTTCTCGTCAGCCGATACCGGGTTCAGCGACTGGGCGAACTCCAGCATCAGCGACGATTCGAAGCTAGCGAATGAGTTCGTGGACTCCGCGGAGTCGTTGGAGGACTCGCTCGGGTTATTGGAGAGAGAGAGCGTAGGCGGGGCGTCTATAGGGAATAGAGAATCCAAAGCGTGACTTTCCGTGGGCAACGCAGCGCACAAGTCGAAGAGCTCTGAGAATTCATCGCCCGCTGCTCCGAAGCTAGCCTCGCTTGGCTGCTCGAAGATCGGTTGTGGCGGGAACTGCAGTTGTTCCCAGCCAGTGAAGTCCCCCATGGATGGAAGACCTTCGACAAAGGACGCGCTTGGGTCGTAGAAGGACGAGTGGTTCGAGGACGACGGGGCGTGATAGGGATGCGTCCTAGAGTTTTGTCTGCTGTGTCGCATGACACCCGTACCAGACGGGCCATCGATGTTCAACGAGCAGAAATTGGGGAAGTCCGCGGTCATTGGGGTGGAGCGGGCGCTCGATTTGGCGGTGGAATAGCCAGAGAGGAAGCTACCCGTCGAACTTGCAGCTGACGGTGGCTCGCGGAAAGGAAGACGGGGAGGGGGTACTCGGCGCCCACGTTGCGTCTGCGGTGGCTCGAGGAAGCTATGGGCGAGATGGAGGGGCGCGGGTACCGAACGCGACTTCCTGGGTGGTACCTGAGTGTCGCGCTGCTCTGCCGCGAACTCGCTGTACGAATTTCTGCGCGACCGAGTGAGCTTGCTCGCCTTGTAGGCACAGCTCACGCCTCGTTCTTTGCAGCGAGTACACGGTTGTCCTCCATCGCACTGTCTAGGAGTCAGGCCAGATCTGGATGAGTGGTCGATATGCACTGACCTTGGCTTTGCGCGAACGGCACGCCTCACAGGCCTGTTCGATACGCAGGCGGCCTGGACTGACGACCGGCTTGTAATTCGGCTTGCGAGGTACAAGGGCGTCCGTGAGCATGTCGAGACAAGACGAGCTGCTCGCGGCGATAGTGTCCGAGGTCGCATTTGCGGAGGGATGGGTGGCGGGTGCATGGTGAGACTTGGAGGAAGAGGATGGACGCCAGCCGAAGATGGTTCGAATAGAGGAGGATGACTGAGGAGCAAGGGTGGATGGTTGTTCGTCGCCGAATAGCTCGGCGATGGAATCGCGCAAGTCGTCCTGCGGTTGCGCTGGCGGGAACAGTTGTTCGTTGAAGCCCAAGTCCCAGGTGCTGGCGTCGGCGGTATTCACGGAAGCAAAGGTGATGTCCTGCATCATGAAGGGAGAAGCGGGGCAAGCGGGCTCTCCGGGAGCCATAGTAAGAGAAAGCGTAGAGTCCATGATGAAGATGTGGGAGGTGGACGGGTTGGGCGAACTGGGCCTGGTATATTCGTCTTTATAGCACGTCTGGACTAGACACAGGGGGCCCGCCTCCTGGACCAGTCCCGCCCTGACTGTACTATCCGAACCATCCGCTATCCGAAACACCACCCTGAACTCCTTTACTTCGTCTGTGAATGCATACATGCGCCAGCAATACCGTAATGGCAGTATGATCGACTTGGATGGAAGCAATGTCAGATCCTAAACTATATGAACGTATCTGGTGAGAACGCGCACATTCTTCAGGGGTCTCTATCTTAACGGTCGGTGCCTACGACGCGATCTCATTACTGGTAGTGACATTAGGAGCCATTTCTGCTTTAAAAAAATATCAAGAAAAAAAGAGGCGTACACGGTTGGAATCGAACCCCCGGGCACTTCGAGATGATGCAACATGATTGCATCGCCGCCGCGTTCGAAGCGTCTGAATTTACCTCGCCCGCTCTTGTTCTGAACCACCATCTGGCATCCTTGCTGTTTCTTGCGTACGTTAGCTCCGTGATCACTGTGGGAACTCCCTCAACGCTCTGGATCTATCCTTCAGATAGTCAACTGTCCGGTTTCCTGTCTGGTCGGGCGCGTGTCAAATCGCTGGCGGTTGCGGGTCGCGCTTCAATTGGGTCTGACTGAACTTCTCGCTACTACTGCCGCTTACTATACAATGGCTTTCGTTATGTCCTTGCGGGCAATTTCCTTGAGAGCGTGCCCGAGACTCTCTGCGGCCTCTTTCTTGCTGGCTAATCGACATTTGAGCCGAGGGCTTCAACTTCTAAGCGCACACCGCCGGTTTATCAGTACAGCTCCGAGTCCTCAGCTTGAAATTCCAAGGTCTGACAGTCAAATACCAACGTAAAATAGCAGTACCGAGTAATTAATATGGAATTATGCGCTTATAGGAAGACATTTCGACGCCAAAGTGCTCGTACGGCCAAGCACCCGCGGGGCAAGAGCTGTTCGACCTGCGGTACTCAAGAGACAACATGTAATTGGTATAATAATCCAGGAGAAATGGGTGCCGTGCTGTGTAGGTTACGTATTCAACTCTACCATATGCGTAGTGCTGATTACGAATTACCCAAAGGCAGAAATTGCTATCAACGTATGAAGGTGTGTTTCCTACCCTGTTGACAACGGCGTGATACAGGCCTGAACAGCTCGCATGGCCTTAGAGACGGCTCGATAATCTTACAGGCAAAGCGTGCTTGGACTGTGGGTGTAAGAAAAGTGGCATCTGGTATCGACATCCTGACGATAGAGAAGCGTCCCTATGTGACTTTGACATCTTCATTTACCATTTGATAATGCGCTGATGTATGACCTGTCAGGCGACCATTGTTACCGTATCCGGAGGGTGAGCTACCAGCTCGCATCAGGGGGCTTTGTTGAACATGACAACGTTGATAATACAAAACCATCACAGCTCGAGCGCGATAAAGTGCGTGGCAGGACTTGCGGAGACTGTGGAACGAAGGACACTTCCTTCGGCTGGTACAGGCACCCGGACGATGAAGCGATATCTCTCTGTGGATCTAAATTGCCCACTCTTGACTACATACAGTCCACTGATAAGGTACTCTTTCAGGTCAAACATGTCAACATATCAGAAAGGTGAATGAAGTTGATGTTCTCACGTACACTATCATGTTGAAGGATTGCGTAGAAAGCCTACGATCTAATGGTTGGTAGAACTTGTTGCGAGTGCGACAGGACGGAAACCTCACATTGGCACCTACATCCACGCGGTGACGGAACGTCTCTTTGTGAGTTACGCTGTTAAATACTACATCTAAGTATCTAACTGACTATTTGTTGTCAAACAGGCGATCCGTGTTATTACCGCCATGTTGTGAGTTACCATTGTCCATTCGCCTCATCCACGCGCGTGGCTTATTTCATTCGCTATCAGTACAAGCCCGCCGCAAACAATGGTAGAAGATGTCGCGAATGCGACAGGGAATCGTCAAGCCGTTGGTACGGGCATCCAAGCAACGCAAATCGCGGTGATGCGCACTGGTGTGAGTTGAACCATCATAACTTCACATCACTACTACTGACGATTCCCGAATCCTTTGGATAAGGCGACACTTGTTATAGGCGCAACTATGTGAGTGTTAGCTGTCTGCTGTACTGTGATTAGTGCTGATAAGCCGAGGCGTATAGCGTGCTAAGAAACGTGCAGCAAAGCTGGCTGCGACAGAGGATACACCGCTGGGATGAGATGCGCGGAGCATGCCGGGTATTTCCCATCACCTTTCGTTGTTGCCACCTGTATATGATATATGGTGTAGGCGTACTCTACCTTGAACTAGTGGCGCGTGTACGAGCACTCTTGGTAGTGGTGCTTGGCAGCTACGTGAGACTTTCGCACCTCACACATTGGACAACCGTACTGAGAGATAATCAATGGGAATGAGCCTTGCCGCACGTATCTCCGCGGCCAACGAGGAGCCTTCGCGACGTGCTGAGATAGTAAGCAAGGTTGAAAATGTCGTATTAGATAGGTAGGAGGCATATAAGAGAGGCTGTGATTTATGTATAAGCAGTATCATGACCAGCTAAGGGTTCCAACCTCGTTCAATCCCAAAGATAAGCTTGTAACGTTCACGCGCTGCACGTCCGCGTCGTAGGTGACATCTGCACTTGAGATGCTGACGTTCGCTGCCGGTGAGGCCACACCGAGCACAGTGACACTCTCTATGGGCTGCTCCACGTTGAACTCGCCTACGACGGCCCAGTTGAGCGTATCGTTCGCGACGGAGAACGTGATCGTGCGGTTCGAGATAAATCCATTTGAGTCTGGGTTGGACTCGCCGTCGTCAACGTACGCCGTGCCAAAGGCTTGACCGTCCGCATCGAGGGAAACAAGAAGAGTGTAGGGCTGCGAGCGCGTCTCGTTCGTCGTGTAGCCGGGATGGGCATGGAGTAGCAGGATTGAACCTGAACGGATGTGAACAGGAACGTGACCGAGAGGCGCGGCAAGCGTGGTGGGAGCTTCTGAGGCAGCATCTACCAGCTCGTGTGTGTACCAGTCACGCCAAGTTGTGTTCTGCGAGCTCGGGAAGTACGCTATGGGACTTCAGTAAGGTGCTGGCTTGACATGCGAGAGCTACGCACCATCCACCGTGGATACGTTCGGAAATGTGACAGGTGACACCAAGATGTCACGACCGATCATGAACTGCAAGTCTATAGACAAAAGTTCCGCCTCGTCAGGGAACTCCCAGAAGAGCGCGCGTACTGGGGGAGTTGCGCGTGTAGAAGCGTTTGCAAACAGTGTGTACTAGGGCCGATCGTCAGTGCAAAGTGTCAAGATTCGCCGGAACAATTTTTTTACCCAGTAAGGTAACATCGCATAGCGAATGTGTATTGCGGCCTTGCTTGCCTCTGCGACTGAATCCCACCTGTACGCTTCCTGGCTGATAGCTCCCCGCTGCGCGTGATTTCTAAAAAATGGAACAAAGGCCGCGTATGACATCCAGCGATTACACAATTCCTCGTCGGTGTTACCGACTGCAACCAAGATCAGAAACTTCACTTGCGCAAGCGAGTGGATTGTGTATACTCACTGAAACCGCAGGTGTCCGCACCGACCATAGGGATACCAAAGAGCTGGAACTGAAGGACACCTTGAATGCTGTAGCGAAGGTACGACCACTTGGAGAAGTTGTCCCCGAGCTAGCGCGGGAGTTTAGCCATGATGGATCGGCTCAGGGTCCTACCACTTACCCAGTGACCAGACCAATGGCCGCTTCCCGGAAAGGTAGAGCGAGAGATCAAGAACGGACGCTTAGTCGGGTTATTCTTCAGGAGGGCAAGATGCGTTGCTCGCTCCTCCATGTAACTAGAAGAGGCCCAGTCAGCATCCAGATGGCACGCGGGGCGTGAGAGACCGACCCAAAGAGGTTGTGCACGTCGAGCTCTACGAACCCGTTGGCGTGCGTCGCGTTCGTAGCAACGGTGTGCACAGAAAGATCACCATAGCCTGTGAGCCAACGCTTAGCGCCTGTCTCAAAGTAACAGCGGGGTTCTTTTACCGTTATGGATCGCGTACGGTGGCGAGTTCAGATCACGATCTCCGACTGCCCGGTTCCCCAGAACGCTGCGAGCGAACAATGCCGTCGAGTTGTCGGCGCTATAAGTTGAGGTACCATTGATAGTCATGTTCCCACTCGGACCCCATCGTGCAGAATCGTATCCCTCAGGGTAGTCTGTCACGAGCTGACCAGGATCTCCAGGGAATGGAACTGGCTGAGAGGTATCTGACAGGTTTCCTGTCGTACCGCTGCGAAGTAAACCCTGTCAGTTCCGGCGAGGCGCATCTTCGAGACATAAGACGAACCAAGATCCTTGGCAGAACGAGCTGGGCTCATTCATGTCAAGCCATAAGCCAGAGAAGCCAACACCGCTTGCGCTCCAGTTGGCGATCGCTTCGGCCCACCAGTCCTCGGTCGATGGCGCAAACCAGTCAGGGAAGACCTATCCAGGTGTCTCAGCAATGTTGCGCAAGAGAAAGGCAGACAACAGACCGTGTAACCTGGCCAGACCTGTCCGATATAGGTGGTGTTGTCTGGATTCTTAATGAAATTCCCTCTGAGATCCAGTTAGAATCCGAAAGGCTGCAGGAGAGGAGGCGACGTACTGTGCTAAGCCCTCAATAAAGGGATAGTACTGCGGACAACAGTTGATTAGCGCGATGCAAAGGTTCAATAGGACGAATATCACCATATCTGTGTCGTTCGCGGTATGGGGAATGGCCGCATCTAGAATGGGAATATCTATACAGCATACGAGTCAGTTCGTTGCAATGCAAGTTACGATGCGAGGTCTGCTCACAATGCTGCCCATTCTCTGCAAGCTCCTGCGTGAACGCTCTCATTTCTTCCGGAGGGAACCGCTCGGGATCGGACGTGAAGTCGCGCAGGTCGTGGTATAGATCAATGTCGTTCCACATGACTGGCAAACTCTGAGTCTTGGCTCGGTATGCGTATCAGGGGCAACACACCTTCAAGGGGGATACCCGCGTCGCGCATGGACTGTACGACGTCCCGAGTCTCGCTGATGTTGACGTATCCCCAACGACATTGGTGGAAACCAAGGGACCTAGAATAACATCAGTTGGATTCAGCGCAGAATGCACGATATACAGAGTCACATACCAATAGGGGATCCACGCAGGCAAACCTACGAACTGACCGTACTGCTCGACGACCGCTACGGGTGTTGGGCCAGAGAAGAAGTAAAAGTCGAAGGTTCCACCAAGCATGCGGTACTGCACAAGGGATGCGTTCGAGCCCGACGGCGTGGTAAGGATGATGTCCGCACCAGCGGCCGACGACAAGAAGACGCCATGAGATGCAGATGTACCCGTCGTATTGTCATAGCGGTGCTCTAGGTAAACGTTGTGCATGCCATACCTGCAGACGCGATTGCTTAGCTATGGGACGCGAAAAGAAGCGGATGGACGCACATGTTCTCGTTCACCGGGTCTTGAATGTCACGGGCCCACATCGTTTGCAGCGTGCCGTTAATGGATACGTCGCGACGTAATCCTGAGGTAGAGACGGCCTCTCCAATTCCGTAGATGTTCGCGTTTTTCGGCAGTGCAGAAGTTAACTAGACGCATATGAGCTCGCTGACACACACTGCGGGGTCGGATACACGTACCTCTAAGTACTGATCCTCGAAAACAAGCTTGAAGCCGTTTAGCGGCTCTCCGGCAAGCGCGCTGGTCGACTCGGTGGGAAGAGAAGCGTTACGCGTGTCAAATAGAACGTCCCCATTGCTAGCTCTGGTGATCCAGAAGGTGAACGGCGAAGACTCGTAGTTGAACTCAAGATCAGATGACTCCTTGAGGGTAGATTCGTTTACTGGTCGTGGGAAGTACTCGGCAGGAAGAGTGAACTGTTGCTGCTCTGCGTCCGAGATGGAGACGTGTAGCCTACGGTAAATGGTTGGTATAGGCCGAGGGATCACGAAAGCGCAACGCACCGTTCCGCCGTTTCGTATGTAACGATCACAGTCAAGTTTGAGATATCAAGCCCGTACGCGTTGCAAGGATCTCCCGCCAGAGCGAGCGAAGCGGTCAGACCACTAGCGTTCTCTTGCACGCTCGTCAGTTCGTAACCTGGCATGAAAGATTAGATTGTGTTGAGCATGTCGAAGAGTCAGACTGGAGGACACACCGGGACAACTCGTCGTGTTGAGCGAGTGACCTTGATTTTGCGCGAGGGCTGCATGAAGCAGCGCCGCTGCGACGGTCAGAGTAGGGAGAAGCATTCGCCGCACGGACAGTCCATATGACCAGCGCATTCTGAGCCTATATATGCTGCTGCCCTAAGACGGCCTGTGACGGACGGGCACCTGATGGCACTGCGTTTTCTCCTTTTGCTCGGTACGGAGTGCTGATCATAACGTATTTCATAAATGAAGAGCGCCATGAGAAGCGCTCAAGAAGTTGATGTGATGAGCTGTTGTGAACAGGGACTGCTCATAAGTAGGCGCAGTTCAGCTATGTTTAAACCATCCTGCGGCATATCCCTGGCTGAGATATGGAGGCGCGATATTGTGAACGCGTATATTGGTGCTAATGATGGTCAGAGGCAAGGGATGTTCCGGGGCTAAAGACCCGGCTACGCACCACGACAAACTTGATGACGGCTCTTCGGGCCGCAAACCGAGCACGTGTATACACAAATAGCGACAAATAGGGAGGGGACTCACGCTCGATCCCACTGCTTCCTTCAACCCATCACTCTCGTCGCATTTACCCCTATTTGCGCCGAGTATCATCTACGCTTGGTCATGTCCAAAAGACCTGGTTCGCCGTCTGGTCGCGCTGGGCCATCTGCTCAACGCGCGCAGCTCCTCTCGCACTCCTCGACACCGCCTGCCGCCGACGGTACTCCTCCAGGTTCGCAAACCCCTGTTCTTGTTTCGGTCGAAACTCGTGCTCATACAGCGCACGAAGTCTCTCGAGCTATGCAAACTGCTGTACCGCCGACGCGCGATCCTGTAGAGCTTATTCCCAGCCCGGATAACAGGGGTACGTGTTCTTTGATCCTTGATTTAAACCATGCTCATTGTACTTTCACCTCCTCTCTCCCAACCCCTCCTCCGATTAACCTCGGAACGAACGTGCCCGCACCTGTCGCTCGCCGCCCTTGTGCATGTTCTCCTGTTGCCTTCGGGCCGATGGGACTGCCATCCTCTGCCGAATGAACATAATAATGAACAATGTTACCCCACCGCCTTGTTTGAATGAATAGCTGTTCATTATCGTACACATGCTACTTGGTCGCCAGCCTTTGTAGGGCTTCCGGTGGTTTCGTGCACAACTCTTAACCAATGGTTCCATTTCTCTGCTGTTGTCCGCGATGAAAATGAGGCTCAGCTCTTGTTCTCGAATGCAAAACGTCTCCCTCATATTTCTCCTTGACGCCTCACGTCGGACTTTCTTAACGTTCTGCTTCCGCATTTCTCGCATTTCCGGCGCCATCATTTGCAGGCCATTGTGTTTGCGCACAGTATCCGGCTTGCTACTTCGATCACAGTCTAGGATGCGATAACTGTTTTAAGTGCTCATCGCTGCTTGACGTGCCCAGCGTTCATGTATATTTTTCTCGATCTCGCTCGTGAACGCAGGGTCACTGCGCGCCCAATTTTGCCTCGTCACATTACTTCTGTCGATGATCGCACTCCGTCTCAGCGCCCACAACCTGCTCGCTCACACACAACGGCTTCGACGCAAACCCTCAACGATTTCCCAGAGCTGTATACTCCCGCTCTGCGTGAGCGCATTATCCGAGGATGGCAAGCTGCTATGGAAGTCAAGTCTTGGAATCATCGTTCCTGTGCTGTATGCGGCCAGCTGAAATTTCCCACTGCCCTCGCTTCACATTGTTTCACAGACGATGAACTGGACTTACTACGTGATGATACTGTACCCTTGCAGACTTATGACTTTTTGTTGTACCACCGTGCCTTGCTCCACCAACCTGCCTTGTCTTCGACTACGGTACGAACTCACGCCTCTGTCTGCGCTACTTGTCGCTCGTCTCTCAAATGCAAAGAAAAACCTGTCGATGCTCTGGCCAATAAGTTGTATTACGGTCTCGACCGCATCCCAGAAGAAGTATGCGCAGCTTTTCGCACTGCAACCGCTCTCGAAAAGATGTACATCGCCGCTTTCCGGCTTACTCGCATCACCTATATTATGCACTTCCTATCTGGCCGCGCCATATAACCTCTCCAGTTGCTTCCAACCGGTGTTTCTTAACTTCGCGGCCCTATTCCATAGATCTGGGAATTAGTCCGCCCGTCTACTGACCTGTTTAAACCGAGAGATGTCAGTGAGACTCAAAAGGCTGTGGTACCAGTAGTGCGTGGCGTGCGCAGCTCGAAACGGTCGCGCGTAGCGCGGCCGTGGAGAGCAGCACGCGCGAAGGCAGTAACGATACATCTTTCCTCATGGCAAACTTCGACAGACTTTCTCCAAGCGGCTGTAGCATGAAAAGTACCATGACAAGTTGATTATCATACCAAAAATAGAGGAAGTTAAGCCCCGGAGATGCCCCGGAGGGGCCGTGACAGTGGCGACTGCACGCTTTCAAATCGGATGCGCGGTCCGGGGTCCGGAACTCCGGACCTGGTACATATCTAGACGATAGCGACGAAAAAGGCTCTCGACGAGAAGATACACGCAGGTCAGAAATGGGCATATGATACATAAAGTACAATGGTTTTGTACACAAACTATGTCAAACACTAGTTACAGGCCAAGAAGACGGAGGATCCATGCCAGCGGGTACAGTTACTTCGTCAGCGTTTCTTGAGCTCTTCAGGTGGACCACGTAGACACTCAGGCCCAACTGATGCTCGCATCCTCGTTCAACTCAAGCGATAGTCCGGTGACGTTGACCCTCTGCACATCCAAATCGTACGCTACAGAAGCGCTCCCACCACCGCTGACGCTGACGCTGGACGGCGAGGACGTGACGCCGAGCACCGTAATGCTCTCAATCGACTGTTCGACGTTGAAACCGCCCGCCCCCTTGATGCTGATCCCACCGCCATTCGCAGAGAAGGTGAGTGTACGGTTTGAAATGAAGCCGTTCGAGTCAGGGTTCGACTCGCCATCGTCGATGTATGCGGTGCCGAAAGCTTGACCGTCGTTGTCAAGTGAGACGAGCAGCGTGTATGGCTTTGAGCGCGTCTCCTTGGTTGTGTAGGCGGGGTGTGCGTGAAGTAGGAGGATAGAGCCGGAGCGGATGTGGACTGGGATGTGGCTGAGCGGTGCCGAGAGCGTCGTGGGAGTTCCGGGAGTGGTGTCGACAACTTCATGCGTGTACCAGTCGCGCCAAGTTGTATTCTCTCCAGGGAAGTACGCTAGACAAGTTTCAGACCGTGCATGCTATATGAAAGGTTGAAACACGTACCATCAACTGTCGTCACGTTCGGGGAAGTAACAGGCGACACGAGGATATCGCGGCCGATCATGAACTGCAAGTCGACCGCCAGAAGTTCCGGCTCATTAGGGAACTCCCAGAAGAGCGCGCGTACGGGAGGCGTTGCGCGTGTAGATGCGTTCGCAAATAGCGTGTACTAAAGCTCGTTGTGAGCGTGGAATGTTTGATCTCATGCTAAAAATGGCCTACCCAGTAAGGCAACATCGCGTAGCGAACTTGCATCGCGGCTTTGCTTGCCTCCGCTACAGAGCTCCACCTGAAAGGTTCTTGCGAGATAGCTCCACGTTCTATGGGACGGATATGTCACCAAAACAAAAGATAAGCAATGCTGATCCATACCGTTGTGGTTGCGATAGAAGGGAACAAAGGCGGACATCGACATCCAGCGATTACAGAGCTCCTCATCAGTATTGCCGTCTGTAAAAGCGCGTCAGCCTCCTGGAAGCTACGGAGCTACACGCAAAGAGCATACTAAAGCCACACGTATCAGCACCGACCATTGGGATGCCAAATATCTGGAACTGAAGGACGCCTTGAATGTTGTAGCGCAAGTACGACCATTTGCTGAAGTTATCGCCGAGCTATCAGATCCGCGTGTGAGAACTATTCGGCAACAGCCGTGATGTCTACATACCCAATGGCCCGACCAGACGCCAGAGCTAGGGAAGGTCGAGCGCGAGATGAGGAAAGGCCTCTGGTTAGGGCGGATGTTCAGAAGAGCGAGGTGCGTCGCGCGCTCCTCCATGTAGCTGCTGGGTGTCAGTGTATGCACAAGATAAACAAGTACAAATACGCACCCCCAGAGATTGTGAACGTCGAGCTCAACCAACCCGTTCACATGAGTCGCATTGGTAGCAATAGTGTGCACAGATAGGTCGCCAAAGCCGTTGTGGATAGAGTACGGTGGCGCATTGACATCAACTTCGCCGAGCGCGCGCTTCTCCATAGCGTCGCGCAAGAAAGAAGGCAGACTCGCGGCAGTAATCTCTACGCCCTCATCGAATGTGAGCGTGCCGTTGATTGTCATGTTTCCACTGTTTCCCCAACGTCCCGCGTCATAGCCTTCTGGCCAGTCAGTGACAGGGTCGCCTTCGTCGCCTGGGAAGTCGATGGGCTGGGAAGTGTTCGAGAGGTCGCCGAACGAGCCGCTGTAAGAGAAGATAGTTGATACGGTGACGTGCTACAGGGGGATGTAGGCGTACCATGAGCCCTGGCAGAACGAGCTTGCCTCGTTCATATCGAGCCATAGACCCGAGAACTCGATACCGCTGTCGCTCCAATTCGCGATGGCCTCCTGCCACCAAGCATCAACATTCGGGGCAAACCAGTCGGCGAAGACCTGAACGAGCATTAGCGACTCTTTTGACTTGGAAGCTAGTGTCGGCGCGCATACGGTGTATCCAGGCCAAACTTGGCCGATATAGGTGGTGTTGTCTGGGTTCGTGATGAAGTTGCCTCTGCGATAGTGTCAACAACATGGAGTTCGGTCGATACAAGATGCTACTCACTGCTCAAGGCCGGTTATGAAGGGCCAGTACTGATCAGTGTTGTGAGTATTCATACATATACTTGGACAAGGTATTGCCCACCAAGTCGCTATCGTTAGCAGTATGCGGAACAGCGGCGTCGAGAATGGGGATGTCTAGCACAGCATGAGAGGAATTCAGGCCGGGCGTATTCAAGGTGGCTCACAGTGCTGTCCGTTCGCGGCCTGTGTTCGTGTAAGCGTGCATGAGCGACACACGTAAGCTCAAAGTTAGACATACCAGGCTCTGGATGAAGCTCCGCATGGCCTCAGGCGGGAACCTAACCGGGTCGGAGGTGAAGTCACGAAGATCATGGTAGAGGTCAATGTCGTTCCACATAACTACAAGAAAGGAAGATAAGTTGATGCCTCATAGAGCATGAGGGTCAAAGTAAGACTTGCCTTCCAGGGGGATATCCGCATCGTGCATCGACTGCACAACATCCATTGTCTCATTGATGTTCTCGTAGCCCCAACGGCAAAGGTGGAAGCCGAACGCCCTGTCCAAATGCTCAGAAGATGACAGATACAATCAAGTCGGAAGTCTTACCAGTATGGGTTCCAAGCAGGAAGACCGATAAACTTTGTGTATTGCTCTACGACATCGACGGGCTTCGGACCGGAGAAGAAGTAGAAGTCAAACGTGCCACCTAGAGTACGGTACTGTACGAGGGATGTGTTCGAGCCCGATGGTGTGGTGAGTAGAACGTCTGCGCCAGCGGCCGAGGATAGGAAGACGCCGTGGGAGGCAGAGGTGCCCGTGTCATTGTTGAAGCGGTGCTCCAGGTACACGGCGTGCATGCCATACCTTGACACTCTATTTAGCACAAAGCTAACGTATGAGCTCTACGACGTACATATTCTCGTTCTCAGGATCAGCAATGTCACGAGCCCAAAACGTTTGCAGCGTGCCATTACCAGTGGACACGTCGCGACGAAAGCCTGAGGTCGCAACAGCTTCACCCAATCCATAGATATTTGCGTCTTTTGGCAGCGCAGAGGTCAACTGCTCGCGCATAAGAACGCATGGAAACATGTAGAACGCATTGAGACTGACCTGCAGGTACTGGTCCTCGAAGACTAGATTGAAGCTGTTCAAAGCTTCTCCGTCCAGTGCAGTCGTTGGCGCGGAGGGGAGTGAAGTGTTGCGTGTGTCGAACAGAACATCACCGTCACTGACTCGAGTAATCCAGAAGGCAAACGGTGTAGACTCATAGTCGAACGCAAGGTCGGAAGATGACTTGCTGGTGGACTCGTTGAACGCGCGAGGGAAGAACTGGGGCGGAAGCGTGAACTGTTGTTTTGCAGTGTCCGAGATGGACACTCGCAGCCTGAATTCAGCATTGATGAGCTGATTTACGCGCGCAGTCTATATTTGGATCATACCGCTCAGCAGTCTCGTACTCGACCGACACGGTCAGGTTCTGTATGTCAGTCCCGAACGCATTGCAGGACGAGCCAGCGAGGCTCAGTGATGCTACCAAACCCGTGTCGCTCTCCTGCACGGTATCCAGAGAATATCCTAAGCGCGCTCAATTCAGAAAGCGGTCTCTGCAAGATGGTCGTTTCACCCTTACCAGGACAGTTCGATACGTCTTTTGAGAAGTCATCACTCTGAGTGAAGACAGCCGGGACGGCCGCCAGGAAGGATAGTGCGTATGCAAGCATGACGGCGATACAAGCAGCGGCAAGGACACTGATGTAGCGACGTCAACGATGTCAAACCTCTTCCTTCCTGCAAGACCAACTGACTTTATAGCACGCAGACGCGGACGGTCATGAGACACGGCTATTTTCTTCTCTCCCGCATCATGAGCTTTTTGAGAAGCAAAGGGGCGTTTCTCGCCGGCTGACGCGTCCATATCGGAAGGTGTAGTTCGCGAAGGTGATGTAGGGGTCAGCCAGATGTGGCGCCGCGCAAGCTTAATGAAGAGGCAAGTACAAGGACGACTGAACCTCTGCCAGGGTGAGGGCAAGAGGCAAGAAGCGTACGGCCAGCTTTATCTCTCTCATGCCCGCTGATGCCCACCCCAATGTCCATGAAAGTCAGAGTCTGGACGTAAACGAGCTGGAGGTCGAGGAGCAGAAGCGCAACAGAAGCGCGGTACGTCACATCTACCCCGCGGGCCGAACCTCCGGCCTCCCCACATCGACGCGAGCGCTCGGCGGACGTCCAACTCGAACCCTGCTCTGACCGTCGCCAGCTCACACCATGGCGTCCTTCTTCAGAGCTTACAAGTGGGTTCTGCTTCTACTGCTCATATTTACTCTCTTAAACTCGCCTTCAGCTCATTCTTGATACGCCGGCCTATCTTGGGTTCGAGTCTATCCTCAGCTGTTCTCTTTGGCGCGGGAGACGTTCTGGCCCAACAGGCGGTGGAAGGCAAGGGAAAGAACCATGACGTGCGTGCATAGGATACTCTTTGACAGCTCGCCGCTGAGGAAATTCGTATAGTTTGCCCGTACTGGTCGTCTTGCCGCATACGGAGGTGTAATCTTCGGACCGCCTGTATCTGCGTGGTTCGGCATCCTCAGCCGTTTGCAGTTCTCTTCGCCTGCTAAGGGCGTCATATACCGGGTATTTGCGGGCGCGCAAATACTGCATGAGATATCGCTAACATGAGTGACAGACCTTCCTGGACCAGACATTGATGGCGCCACTCGCCGTTGGAACGTTCTTCACGGTGATGCCTCTGATTGAAGGCCTGGGCTTTGACGAATCGAAGAAGAGGCTGAGCACGGTAAGTGCAGCTCTCTGCCGGGAAACCTCATTACTCATTCATGGTGTCAGAACTACGCACCGACGCTCGTTCGTAACTGGTAAGCCTGATTGGCCATGTTCTCGGTCGTTGCACAGATTGATATTCCGTTCGTAGGATGGTCTTCGTCCCTGCCCAGCTCGTCAACTTCAACTTTGTGCCGCCACAGCTGCGCTTCGTCTTCATCGGTGTCATCTCTCTTTTCTGGAGTACGTCTTGGTCACATCGCAGCATATTTGAGCACTGCACTGACCTCACTGTAGACACCTATCTCTCCGCTGTGAATGCTGCGGCTGAGGGTGGCAAGGCTCCTCTGACTTTGGAAGAGGTCGCTGAGGCCGCTCATGAAAAGACCAAGTGAAGGACCACGGAGTTCAATGGATGATCTGCCTACCGTACCGCATACCCTAACAATACCATCACCAACTAGACATCGCGCTACTGCTCCCACCTGCTTAAAGTATCCTTGAAGTCGACGATGCTAAGCCTTAGTATCTGCTACAATTAATGCTGGTATATCAACATATGAGTAAAGTATACAAGTCCAGTCCGATGCTGCTGCTACGCGATACAAAACGAAACAAATTCACAAGTCCGAAGAATCTATAAAACCATATCATCGCTGTCCGGCGCCGTCCAGTCCACCTCAACGCCCATCTCTTCCAACGCCTTCGCATCGGCCTCCGAAACCATCTTGCAGGCCCCAACCTTGATAGACTCAATCTTCCCAATGGGCTTTGCGCCGCCCGCTCGCTCGACACGCTTCAGCATCTTGACCTTTCGCCCATTGATCATAGTGGCAGCCCCAGGCCTCCCGCTCGCCTTTAACCTCGTGTCCACCGTGAGCTTGAGGGTATTTCCGATAAAGAAGTCGTTGCATCCCCAGAGCTCGATGCGTTGCAAGCCTGGACAAGGAACGAGCGCGCCACGCGGCGCCAGAGCGTTCATAATATGGAGTGCGCCTTGCGTGTAGTCGCACACGAGCTCCTTCAATGCTGGCACATATCCGATCCAATTCTCTGCGACCTCTGGCTCAACATCCACACCCGCGAGCTCTAGACGACGCAGTGTCACCAGGCGTGGATCCCGGAATATATTCTCGACACGCATGAGGCTCGCGAACGGCGTCGTGCAGGCCAGACAAGCCCCGGTAGACTGGTGGTTGCACTTCTCAGGCTGGGAGAAGTTGGTGTTCTCAATGACGAGCGTCTCGAGCGCAGGGACGAGAATACGGTTGAACACATGTTTCCAATCGTCGCCCGTGGTCGCTTCGGCGCGTACGGTGCGTAAAGAAGGGAGCGTGATCGAGCTGAGAACGTCGTCCATGTTCTCGGGCAGCATATTGTCTCGTACGAGGCGTCGCGGGCCGCGAGGGGGATGGGCGTTGCTGCGATGTGCGTCGATGATGCCGAGTCGAAGCTCTTCCAAGGCTGGAGAAGGGAAGAACGAGAGGAAGTGGAAGAAAGCCGGTCCGTGCGTGGAGGTATACTCTAGCTCCCGGAGTTCATTTAGAGGAACTGCTGGGACCTCAGCCGGGTCTGCACGCCATGCGGCTGGGTCGGCCCAGAACTCTTCGGCGTTAAGATCGGGGTTGAGAGGCTTGACGAAGAACGGACCCGCGTCCAGGAATGCGAGCCGCTTGATGTTGGGAGCGCAGCGGAAAAAGCGAGCGAGCTCATGATTAGAAGTATAGGTTGCGGGTATTTGCTCGTTAGACCCAGTGCGAACTGTGTCGAAGATGCAGGTGAACTCGATCGTGACTTCTTGAAGACGCGGAAGAGGAGTGGCGGGGATGATAGACAGCGGTACGTCCTTGAGCTCCAAACGAGTCAGATGCAATAGGAGATCTTGAGCTACCGGAGGGGCCGCTCTAGTCCTATGGTACCCAATGCGCCTACCGAGGTCGGAAAGTCCAGCAATAGAGGCGCCGCGCATGGACAGAGTCAAAGACGACAGCGCTCGCAGTCCAGTGATGAGGCCGAGAGATATATGGCTCGCTAGATCAAGTATAGCCGAAGGCGCGGCGTCGATAGTCAGGGATGAGACGGGAGGTAGTCTGATCAAGATGAGCAGCCGCGAGGGTTCCGTGTCCAGTTTCGCAGCCGAGTTATTGTAGTAGAAGGCGTCTACGGGGTGTTTATGAATGTGGCCAAGTCGAGACATGTATGCGTTGGTGATACGACGGGGTCCGTTGTCGTGTGTGTCGCTAGTATGGATAACAAGGCGACGCCAGAGGTTCGGCATGGCCAGTGCGATGGATCTGAACCTGCTAGAGATCTGGGAAAGTCGCATTGGTACGATGTCGACCAGCGCATCGAGTGGCGGCGGAGGGGAAGTGTCCATGACGAGGTTGAATATGGCGCATAACAGCTCATTCGGGAGGAAGTTGAGCGGGATCAGACTGGCATGCAGAAACCTTCGGCGTTGCAAGAGCCCGTCGCACTGGGAGGTGACCGAGGCAAGTAAAGCGGCAAGCTGCTGTTGCTGAGAGCGGAGGATCTCCAACTTGGCATCGATAACCAGAGTTTCCCGTTCAACACCATGGCGTCGTGCTTCCATAACGACTGTACGTAGATAGAGAGAGAGAGAGGTAGCGCAGGTGAGCGATGCACGCGTCGGCGGGCAAAGTTATGCTGGACGGTGGTGGCTGCTGCTAAACGCGGCGGGCTTCGCTGAATTGGCTCGGTGGCCACATTCTCACGGTTGGCCTTTGCGACAATGTCATGTTCACATTCCACGGGCGAGCCACATATGCAAAGGTTAAATTGGCTACCGGCATGCATAGCTCACATCAAGAAAACAAAAGCGAATCAAGACTCTAAGATCCAACTAGATAGGTATGCAATGATGAACAGCGAGAATGAGCTAGAAATCAAGGCGCCGCAAGGATAGACGCCGGATTATCCCATCGTATCTCCTGGACGAGCGCGCTCGTGAGGACAAGCTCTGGCGTGTATATGGTATGGCCTCCTTTGAGGAGGAGCGGAAACTTCTTGCTGTCCGTCGGAGACGCTATCACGTAGTGCTCCTTCTTGCCCTGCAACGTTCGTTCGCTAAGCGTAACGTTGTCGTTCATCTGTTCAGGCGTTGCACCATCAGATACTACAGAGGACCTTAATGCATCAAAGGGGCGTACCGTTCCGCCATGAGCGACGATGGCACCGCGTAGAACCTTGTGGTCCACTTCGACTGCTCTTGTTACGTGGAAGGTCATGCCCTCGAACAAGCGGCCTTCGTTCTCGCCCGCTCGACGTATAGCGTCCGCGAGCTTGAAGTTGTATTTGTCCTCCGTCCCAGGGTCGTTGAGATCATACTCGCCCGAATCTGTGGCTGGATTGGGCGTCAACACGGAGAGCACGAGGCACATGGTTGGCTGTGCTTACGCAGAATACGGCCCTTCTTGACACAAGCCTCGAGCCATGACTGGTCCACGATGATGGGAGCAACGGCCATCGCCAGCAAGAAGTTGGGCGTACGCGCAATGCGATTCGTGACCAGGTGGGTGCATTGTTTCACGTCAGTTACGAGCTTCATGCCGAGCTTCTGCAGCTTCTGTAGAAGGCATCAAGAACAAGAACGAAGAGAAACATTGCGGGAAAGAGCGTACCTTCCCCATGGCGTCGGTCATGGACCACCCTGTAGTCATGAGGCGAACCTGAGTACTGCAAGATCGTAAGCATCAAGCAATACTGCCAAAACGAGACGCGTACTTGGAGGGTGCATCTTCATCGGCGTCGCTTCCGTCGGCAGCTTTGCCTTTGGCCCGACCCTTGCCCGTACGCTTCTTCGAGGACTCCTCGACATCTTCCGAGCCAGCCTTCACCTTGCCTTTACCAGACGTACGCGGCTTCTTGACGTCGCGCCCCTGTTCCTCCTCTTCTTCCGCATCCTCCTCTTCGTCGTCCGCACTTCCCCGTCGGCGCTTCTTCTCCTCATCATTCTTCGCCTTACCCTTGCCCTTATCCTTCGCACGAGACACCGCTTCATGCTCCTTCTCTCCAACGGCACGCACGTTGCCTCGACGAAGCTGCTGTTGGAAGTTGTTGACATCAGGCATGATTTCGTCGTGTAAACGCCGTGTGGCTTTGTCTGCAGCGGTACGTCTCGCTCGGCCGGCGGTAGAGGGGGTCGTCAGATCCTGAGGTACCGATTTCGCGGGCGTCTTCGCGGGCGTCTTAGCTGGGACCGTCCGTGTGGGAGGCTCGTCTTCGTCCGAGTCGGTAGCGGTGCCCGCGGCGTTGTTGTGGAGCGCCTTACCCTTGCCTTTGTCCTTTGACGGCGACACATTTCGAGAAGGGGACTGTTGGGAAAGTGAACGGCCGGTGCCGATGGGCGGCATAACGACCGACAGCCGACGCGCTGGTTTGGATGGCTTAGACGGGGAAGAGGCCGCGTTCGCCTTGCCTGATCTCCGCGTCTGCGCTGCCTTCGTAGGACTAGCGTCTTCAGACTCCGTGTCCGTAGGATCGTCGTCCTTGTCTGCGATAGCGGCTTTAGAACGTGCAGAGCGAGAGACAGCAGCACGAGACTCGGGTGCCTTGCCCTTGCCCTTCGCGGTGGACTTGGTCGCCGACGCTTTGGACTTCGAGGCGGGCTTGCTGGGTCCCGCACGCGACCGCGTCCTCCCACGAGGGCCGGCATCCTCCTCTTCCTCGCCATCCTCAACGGCATCCGGCTCCTGCGCCTTATTAGACGAGTTGATTTTGGCTGCACGAGAACTCGGCCGGGAGGTTACCTCGTCACCCCCATCTGCGCGTTGCCGACTCATCGACCTAGTCAGGGGTCGACTTGAAGAAGGCGGAGCCGGCGCGTCTGAGTCTGTATCGCCAGCGTCCACCGCTGATTTAGCAGGCGAATCGCCAGGCTTAGCTCTTCCGCCAGTCGACCTGCGTGGTCGAGATGTAGAGGCCGGCTTTGGCTTACTAGCGGCGTTCCGCTGTGGGCGAGATGTAGGTTTGCGCGTAGGGGAAGATTGCGCGTCCTCGTCCTCGTCCGTCTCCGAACTGGCTTCCGCATCAGTAACCTGCTTAGTCTTGGAGCTCGACGCAGGTTTGCGCGAGGTCGCCTTCGCCGCCTGCCGAGGGGTAGTCTTGGTGGACCCCTTAGCGCTTCGACTAGGTGCTTTCCGTGGCGGTGGAGAGGGAGGTCGAGCGTCGTCAACGTCCATGGCGTCCTCGTCTACAGGCGCCTCGTCCTCGTCCTCGTCAACATCCATCTCCGCCTCATCCTCCACATTGAGAGCCTCCAAACCGTCCTGACCCTGATCTATCATCTGATCCAAGCGCTCCTTCTCCATGGCCTCCTCCACATCCTGCGTTCCGTCCAGCAACGTCTGCCAGTCTAGACCAGAGCGGCCAAGCTGCACCGCGAAATCGAGACCTTGCGGAAAGTGAATATACTTCTCTATTCCAACCGAGACGGTCCTCCATTGAAGAAAACAATCCTCGAGCCAGAGATGGTTCACGACGGGGATGCCCCAGCCTTGCGCTTTATCCGTCTTCTGACCATTCAGGCTAGAAACGAGATAAGCCAAGACGCGCCATACTTGAACGAAATGCAACCTACTAGGCCGCGACGAGGGCAGTGTTCTTCCCCGACATACTCGCCGTAAATTTGCCGCCCATTAGGTCGATGAGTTTCTTCAGATAGTCACGCGATTGTCCCGTGTAGTTTGTAACCGTCACTTCCTGGCCGTAACGATGAGCGAACATTTTACAAGTGAAAGATAGAAATCATACATGTTGGTCAAACCCAGCCACTGGATGTCTCGGAATCGGGAAGTGTAGAAGTTGGTCTACTGGAGAAACCAGCGCGCCCGTAGACTGGACGTGAAATAGCCATGCTAAACTGCCAACCATCTTCTTTGCGCGTACAGCCTGTGCAACCAGTCAGCTCGGGAGGAGACCGTAGGAGATAGTAAATCGCGTACCTGTAGATAGGCATGTCCCCAGCGATGTCGAGCGACGAGAACGTCGAACTGATCAAGCGCGACTAAGTCAACCTCGCCTTCCCCATACTCGACAACATGACCGCCGCAGCGTTCAATGCTCTGCTTGACGATTCTCGCGCGCTCAGGTGTTAACTCCAGGTCGGCTGCCAGAAGAATATTACGGTCTGCCCAAACATCATTGGCCAAGCTCTTCGGTAAATCTCGATTGGCCGAGTCCGTCGCTAGTACGTTGTCGTAGAGGTCCATCTTCTCTCCCGGCAAGTCATGCAGAGCCTTCAAATCGGGCCTACGCGCGGGCTTGATCCTATCGATTGCCGGTCCGCCCGCGAGGACCTGGGGGGTTGGCCACTCGTACGCCGCCGTGTCTAAGTCGCGACACCCAAAGTGGATTGTGTCATCAAACCAGTGTGGGACTAGGACCTTCACACCAGTCTTGTCCTGGAAATGCATCGCGGTCTTGTACTTGTCGGAACCCTCCTGTATGGCAAATAGGTGTGTAACGTCGCGGGTATAGCCAGACCGCCAGCTGCCACCCAAGAACTCAATCACGGTAGACATAATCTCAACGTCTGAGTGCACCATCTGCAAAGTTGGTCAGAGAGTGGTCTAATTTCGCCGCAAATGGCGGATGGATTCGTGGAACCCGACAAGGACGCACGTCGGTCGAGCAAGCAACTACTCCTGAGAAAAGCTTTGAAGGATCCGGCGAATACTCTTTCGGTCTAGTAGCACTAATTAGTAAAATAAATGCATATATAAAGATGGATACACACTCGAGTAGTTTGCCTTGTATCAGGGACTTCTCAACCCACTTGCGCTGCAAACCGGCGTTAATACCAATAAACCAGACATCACAAAGTAGCGTACCGTGACCAGTGATGCCCCTTCGGACACATCTTCTTTATCTTCGAATTCCCATGCATCCGTGACGATGTAGTCCGCGTCCTGGACGCTCTCGACGACCGTGCCACCGTTGAGTTCAAGAAGACTCCGAAGCTTAATCTGCTCATCTGGCAAGTAGCAGAACGTGACAAAGAATCTGTGGCCGTGTAGTAGATTGGGAGTTTTGGACATATTCGACTATGTCCGTCCACCTCCGCCAAGACCAGATAGGATACGGATAGTTGGTAGCAGGAAGATGGGTGTACTGTGCGAAACGCGCCCGGCCCCGCGCGCGTCGGACGCGTGTCGTCACATCAATAAACGTTAACGGTCACGCGTCCGAGTCGCGTCGGCGCGAGAATCGTTTCTTTTCCTCCATCCACGAGCGCTTGAGCCTCAAACAACAATTCAGCTCCTGTTCTAGCACCGGCGACACACTCGTATCATCATCCACAGAACTAGTAAAATGATGAGCTATACTTGATCATCTCGGGCGTCGTGTTCGATTGGCACCTGCCTTCAAGTTGGTGGCAGGCATGGCAGGACACCACGTCTCAATATCGCGCATCCTATATTGAACGAGAGTTTCATGATCGAGTTCCACACCTTCATGTGGTATTTCTTTGCTCTTTGTCACGCGCTTCAAGGCGTGGTCGTCACAGTCTACCTCGCGCGTTTGGCAACTCACAGGCAAAATTCTGCGGGCCAGCCATTGTGCTCATTAGTATAGGCGCGCCGCCAACGGCTCCCGCTCTATCGGTGTGTTCGGTGGCATGACAGCAAGTTTTTAGGCGCTCTGGCTAGTCTCACGATCGCCCTGCGCTATCGCCACGGCGCTTTGCACCTTTCGGCGACCACGGGTTTCATACCGACGAGACTGCAAACTGTATACACTTCATGGCAGGAAAAGACCGCGAGCCCCTCTCGTGGGACTGTGTATGTCAGCTCAATTATCTGCATTCACACTCACAAAGTCAAGGCGTCATGTAAGCCTGAGCGATTGCATCCTCTGACAATTCACTCAAGTCTGTGGGCCTCTCCACAGGCGTCCGATACGCCGAAGCGCATCAAACATGCAGACCCGGCGGCAAAGCCTCTGCATAGCTGCCATAGTCATGCTTCCAAAGGCCGCTCGTTCACCCTTCCTCGTCGGCCCAAATTCCATTAGCACCCCTGATGATCAGGTAGTCTTCGAACTTCAAACGCGATAATTCTTCGGTCAACCGGCTTGTTAATAACTCGCCCGCAAGCTCAGCTTGACTAGGATCACTCGGCGGGGCTGTGTCGTATCAGCTATCTACCTCGATATGGTTTGCCCTACGACTGCTGACTTCCTTCAGGAGTGATGATCTATGAAGGTGCAATCATCTGCCGTCTTGCACACGGCCCACGTCGGTGACACTGGCCAAGTTTGGCGGGGAGGTATGATGAATGCAGTTAGCCATATCCGTGCTGTTCAGGGCTCGGTGGCTTTGGACGCCACCTCGATGTTCACAGCGACCCTTGACCTCCGCGAGCTCTAGGTTCTACGTTTCACCTCCAGTGGCATGGCACATTATCGATCATGAAGATGGTATCTCTGCGAACACTGTTCGTCGCCCTTACGCGTACAGTGGTAAGGTACATTTGTTAACAGACCGCGAGTGTTGTTGGTCCGTCACCAGGTTGTCGCCGCTGGTCCCCGACTCGTCGTTGGTAAGCCATCAACAGGCGGCATGTTCGACCATTAGCTTACGGCCTTTATCGCCGTCTACGCACGAATATTATTTGCGTGGATCCTCATCACTCGGGCGAATGGTAATAGTGATTTAAAGCCGGCATTCATCGCTTCGCACATTGTTGGCGCCGCCAACGCGATCGACGTTGATTGCAATCAAGAACTTGGTTCTCGTTCGATGCAAGAACACACTCGATCCTCGACGCGTGTTTCCTTAGGTTGACGAAACGCAACCAGGTCGTACAGTGTCTACCCTAACGCATGCACAGCCAAATCACCTTTACAGTGCCGATATGCCGACCTAAGCTTATCAGCCACCGTTCCAGCAAAGACCCAAACAGCCTCCACCGTGATGTTGACCGCATCTCACCATCTCGGATGCTACAACCTGTGCATCCGCTAGTAATAAGTAATCGTAAGTAGCGCTTCGCCATCTTCGTTTTGACGGTGCCTATCTTACCCGTGACAGAGCGTACGCGTCTTTTTCGAGGTCCATGGACCGCCCCGGGCGGCGGCCTTAAGACATCGCTGCGCAACCTGGAGAACAAGAGGGCCGCGCCGATTGCATACGTACAATATCGGCCCTTGCATATGTCAGCACATGTACTTCCGTGTAGCCACCCCGTCTTCCGAGATCTAACGGCCCTCTCTTGCCTTGTGTCTACGCGATCGAGGTGCGACATGACCTCGACGGCTCCATAAGACGGACGCCTCAGAAGTATCAGACGAAGCTGTACATCTGGTGGGAGGAGAAGCACCAGCGCACGCGTATGGCCATGAGATCCTGTCTGGCGCGCCGCTCGCGAAGACTCGCTGGTTCTTCGCCCCGATTTTTCGTCGTTTGTTGGTGTGCATCGTGGAAGATCCGTGCGCATCGCACAATGCGCCCCGCGGCAAGCCGGCCCGCAGCGTGCATGTGGCGTTGGTAGCCTCCGTCTCATTTGCCGCTCGTGCGCCCTCGACCCGCCGGCTCTTCTCACATCCACGGGAGCGGATAGCGGTTCGTCGAACTGGCCCGGCGGCAAGTCGACATGCATCAATACTTGCCTACACCTTGTATCAAATAGGTAGCGGGCTCTTCCCTTTCGCCTCGAAGTCCACCGGAGGCCCTTGGGAGGTCTACCGAACTGCGAGTGCCACTCCCGATCGGTGTCAAACCAGTGATCCACTGACTGTGCTGTTGATATGCGTACAACTTTTGACGCATTCGTGAGGACTTGCCGATATGAAGAAGGTCAAATGCCTTGTCAGCTTTCGAAGAGCGTCCGCTCTGATGGTCGCCATCATCTCCTGGGGATGTCGTGTTTAGGCGGGCTGTTCCGCTAAAGTAAGTACGTGCCGACCGGTTTGTTGGAGGCAGTTTGTCGCGTCGGTTGTGCCTGGCGCAACGCTGCTTTTAGCCATGCATCTTTGTGTATCCCTTTGCCTTGCTTGCCATGAGAGCATACTGACAGCCGGGATGCCGTCTCTCATAGTCCACGGACCATGTCGAACAGCTCTATCTCCTGATATCCTCGCTCAGGGCTGTTTTCGTCGGCGGAGGCCTTGAAGCTTGTACGGAGTGCTTCCTCCGGGAAGCCGCCCCTTCATGTGCGCCAGTTAAGTCGCCGCGAAGTTCACCATCAAGGATCAAGCGCCTGTATATCTTCCCGCCTGGCATTCCAGAAAAGGCCTGATGCATCCTCCAACGCGGCCGTTGAACTAACCCAATCTTACGCGTCGAGATCGCACCTCTGATGCGGGGAGGAAAGGAGAGGGAGGCGAGGCGTGCTCATGCTCAGGCCGGCGGGATGGTTGTGGCACGCCGAAGGGGTCCACCACCTCGCCGACAGGAATTGAATGGGCGGGCGCTCCGAATGACAACTGAATGGGATACATAGCATGAGGCTCACTGCGAAGTATACAGTGAATAGAATGAGAGACTCGTGTGGGCGTTTAGTGAGGATGTCACGTACACGTCCCAAACGGGTTACATTCGTTTCTGCGGGCATCTTTCTCGTATATGCGTCCGATCTCCCCCTATTACTTTTTGACGAATGCAGGCGGTCCATGTTCCGTATTTCTAAAGCAGTTTACGTGGGACGCAGGAACACAAGCGCGATTAAAGTAGTACTTCGTCGAGCAGAGGTAGTGCACGCACTGACGAAAAGGGCATTCCCCGCATCTTAAGCCTTGCAAAAAGGTCGTAGCAAGTGCGTTGAAAGAGTCGGCTAGAGACTGTATACAGTTCGGGGACCCCGAAGCCAGCCCGGCACCTCGTGTCCACGGGCCATGGCTGTTAAGGAAGTAGTTGGTCCGTGGGACCAGTTGATCTATCATATATGCGCCACTCAGCGTCGATGAGTCCGCCGTTGCGCAGCGTGTACATCGGGCGAATGTCTTCGGAAAGTTGTTCGGGTTGAGCAACCTTGCATGCGACCAAGGAATCAAGGATGCAGAGCTACAAACCAAAGAGACTTTCTCAAGATTCGAAGATCCACCGAGACGGCGAATGCCGCATTTTCAAACTCCGCGCTATCAGCTCCGACGAACGCCGGTCTCGCGCCAACCTTTGTCGCGCTCCTCTTCCTGAACGTCCTCAGACGTCCTCTCTGCACCTGCATCAAACGTATGTACTGTACGGGTATTCCTCATTTGAGACCAGCCTGTGTCGCCGTCACTGTTTAGATTCCGATGCTGATTCCTTGGATACGCCGGCGTACGCGGTCAGATCAAGGGCCAGGCGCTGAGTGGCCGAGCCGGGGTGTTGGCTCCAGGACGGGAGCGATGCCTCCCAGCTGGGGTTGATTTCATTTGTACCTTTACCTGTTCTTTTCCTTCTTGTTCGTTGTTTTTAAACCACCGAGCGCGCAATGAGGCCCCTGCCCCTCTTAAACGCCCTGACGCCATCCCGATCACACCTGTGTCTCCTGTCGGCCTTATAGACCTGCGCGACTTTCTGAAGGATCTGACACCCGTTCGCGTTGACTAAGACTCCCTCCCGACACAGCACTCTTGGGCTTGTTTGATATCTCCTGTCGGTCTACTTTATGTTGATGAACCGGCACGAGCGCATCCCTAGCGATCATTCACCCTCACCCTCCTCCTCTTCGAGTTACGACGAACACGGTTCTTTAAACGCAGCTTGTATCGGCACTATGGGTCTGAGCGCATTAGGCAAACCTTCGAGCAGCGGCAGCGACAAGCATGTCAAACACATTGGTGCGTCACATGCACCTCTCCTTTGATCCCAGCGCGGTACTAACCAGCGTAGACGATGACCAGCTCATCGTGCAATCGCTCAACACAGACGGCACCCCGAGGCGCCCCATGAACGCGTTCATGATCTTCGCCAGGCGTAGGCGGCCACAAGTCTCGGCCGCGAACCAGGCCATGCGCACCGGCGAGATTAGCAAGATCCTATCCCGCGAGTGGGCGAATATGCCCATGGTACGTTATCTGCGTACTCGTACTCAACTATCACATACTAAGATCTTGCGCCCTCCAGTCTGAAAAGGAGTTCTTTCTCGACCAAGCGAAAAGGCTGAAGGACGTCTTCAATGCAAAGTATCCCGACTACGTGTATCGACGTCGCCCGAACAATTCTCGCAAGAAGCGCAAGGGCGACATGGGGCACGAGTTAATGCACGACGATCAGCTGGGCGATGCGGGCGAGGACTCATCAGACGCCACGCACGGTGGCGACTGGCCTTCGCCAGAAGATGATTACGGCCGTCCTCGGCATTCCGACAGTCAATACGCCAGCTCGCGCAACGACCACGGATATTCTCCCTATGGGCATCCAGGCGACCGCTATTCGTCTCATGCGCACACACACCTCCCTCCTCGCCTCAATTATGTGCCCTCGCAGGGCAGCCCGGCGACACCTCGCCCGCCACACCCGAGCCACTCGCCGACTATTCTCCCGTCCCCGTCCCCATACCCAGCTTACTATTCTACTGCGAACCACACACCGTCGACTTGGCAGAGTTCGTCTGGTCCTACGTGGCAGCCGCCTTTCCAGTTGCGAGAACAGCGGTCGCTTGGATCGTTGGTGAACAAGCACGATGTGCCATCACCTCCCGGGCGGCCATTCTCGGCGGCGACCTCCGGCGGCTCTCCGAGCACCTCGAGTAACGCTTCGTTACACGGCCAGGGTATATCATCGAGCTCGCCGTACGTTTCCGCCTCGACGTCGCCAGGAGTCGAGTCGTTCGGCTCTTCGCATCATCGTGGAGAGTCATACTACTCGACCGCGTATGGAACGACCACGCCGCTGACGTACGGACACGGGCACGGGTACGGAGTGTCCAGCTCGGCGCCTACGGATAGCCATCCTTCACAGCTGCCACGCTCACTATCCTCGACCGTATCGCACTCTGCTCCGGATTATGCGCCAGGTACCCTGCATCATGTCCATTCACCCTCTAGTGGCGCATTGTGGGACCGCGCCGGCAATCGTTGACTACGTGTGCTCTCTATCACGCCACCAAATAAAGTCGTATACGTTTAATTCCGTCTTCTCCTGTTGTTGCCGCTGCGGCCGTACGCGGGATATTGTCTACTGTCGAAATGCCCCTCCCTGGTTGTATCATACTACTCGTGCACGATCTACGCTTGAACTATCTCTTGTTTTGTCGTTGTTGTTTTCTGTCAGTGCAGTTCTTCCATCCATGTATATAATAGGGTTGTCTATACGGCCTGCAGCGTTTTGGACCGGGTACATCTAGATCAACTGCTCTGCATTCATACCCACTGTATCATATTTGTCCTTCGCCGAACACGTCAATATGCAGGTAATCTCAACCGCCGCCGGTCAGATGCTCGACCCGATTCGTGCAAGGCTTGACGAATAGTGACAGTAACACCTATCACGAACCACGATTGATACGTCTACTGGAGCGGTAAAGGCTGATAGGAGCGCATGGTACGTGGGTACCTCCTGTTTACGGGTATGTCACTCTCAGAAGGCTACTCTCTTTTTGTAGCAGAAGCCCTCAGCCACACTCGTCATCGTGAGCACATACCCTCGAGGATACGCCTTCTCTTCTCTCCATTCAGCTCGGCCTGGAACGGAGCAGTTCTCGAACATGCGGAGCAAGCATAAAGGAGTGAGAAGTGTGTACCGCGCGCGCAGGGCAAGAAGCTCAAAAAGCTCGAGGAAGGTAGATCGCCGCTGAACGTGAACGTGCGAAGTGGCAGGGGCGTCAAAGGGCGCGCTTCTGGTGCTGGTCGATTGCAACAGTCCATGGGCCCACAAGCCGGTATCAAGCCGAAAGCTACACGTAAGTTCATCGATGATAAAGCACGGCAGGTGTAAGCTCAGGAATACCATCCGAAGAGAGGGCGTTTGCCGAAACGAGCTTATGTTGGACCCAGCGACACCTACTTGGCCCTGCTGCCTCCGCGCAATTCAATGCAATCTCTACAGCAACCGGTGGCATACTAGATCGCTCGTATCAGGGGAACGGTGTTTTGGCCTCAATTGAGGGCCGACGATGAATGGAGCGGCCCCGGCGGGCGGACACGGTATTCAGAAGAAGACCGGACATCTCGTAACGCCCACTGAGCGCACACCTGGTTCTCGTCGCAGCTCGTATTCAAATGAGCCTGATATACATGGGGCAATCACAAAGTCTAAAGTTAGCGCTCTATGTACGATGAATAGGATGTTGAACCACAGTACCAGCCTGTCTTCACCCCAGTTATCAGGCAGCTATGGTAGCGATTGAGCGACATGGCAGACTGTTGCTAAGATCCAATAGCACGGCAAAAATGATACTTCTCATTCACTCCTAGCCATCACAATGCGTGCAATGATTGGAGCAGTGTTTTGAAGAGAGGTGGCAGGGGTTCTTGGCGGCGGCGAAGAGAGATCAAGACGCTCAGGGAGAGATGGTCGGTGACCGGCCCGAGCTTTCCCACCCGCACGTGTTTACCCCGCATCGGCGCATCCGGCACTCGGTCACTGTGTTCTTGCCAATATAGCCGTTGCGTCTTTCCGTTCTGCCCTTCACCTGCTGTTATTACGTGCAACAACCTATCTACAGGTCAGTCGTCGTACCGAGAAACATCCTATGTATCTTGCGGGCTCTTCATAATTTCCCGACTCGTGTGGTGTTTAGAGTTACAGACTACCGACGGGAGATATACGTCCCTTGCGCCAGACAGGGAGGCTGTGAACGTACCCACGGGAGCTAGCACTCATACGTCCTTAGACGTCCAGTATACGGAAGCTAGACCTCGTAGCTGACCCTTCGTTGTTCAACAGTTCGCCATGACCACTCCAGTTGTCGACTCTACGGCGGTCTTCAAGGCCGACATCTTCAAGGGCAAGGTTCTGTTCTGCACCGGCGGTGGTTCAGGAATATGTCGTGTCATGACTGAAACTATAGTCAGTGTTACATCTTTGCAACTTATGTTGACAGAACTTACCGGTGCAACAGATGCGCCACGGCGCGAACGCCACCATCGTGGGGCGCAAGTTCGTTTCCTTCTACCCCAGGTTTAGACCGCATCTGACGCCATGTATGTAGGGTTGACCGCCTCACAAAGGCCGCCGAAGAGCTTTCCGCTGCCACCGGACAGAAGTGCATCCCTGCTCAGGCTGATGTTCGTCAGCCCAAGACGCTTCAAGACGCCGTCAAAAAGACCATCGAAGAGTTCGGCAGGATCGACTTCGTGATTTGCGGTTGGTAGGTTATGTTAGCATATCTGCTCACCGCTTAACCCTCGTTGTCAGGTGCCGCTGGTAACTTCCTAGCTCCGATTTCCGGCTTGTCAGAGAATGCTTTCCGGACCGTAATCGAGATTGACACGGTACGTTGACACTTTGCTTTCTCTTCGCGTATACCAACCTGTCACCATTAGCTGGGAACCTACAACACGATCAAAGCAACGCTTGCCCATGTACGTGCTTCGAAGGGATCTTACATCCATGTCAGCGCGACCTTGCATTGGCGTGGTAAGTTTGGACACGCCAATTCCGCGGAGAGCATCGATTTAACCGTTTAATTTCCAGGGACTCCTTACCAGGTGCACGTCTCCGCAGCGAAGGCCGCTGTTGACGCAACATCTGCGGTTCTCGCTGTCGAAGAGGGTCCATTCGGAGTCCGCTCGAATGTTATTGCGCCTGGTCCAATCGCCGGTACTGAAGGTATGGAACGATTGGCCGCGATAGGTGAAGATGGCAAGAAGTCCCAGCAGGCGTGGGGAACGGCCCTGGGACGCCTGGGTGACTCCCGCGACATCGCTAACGCGGCCGTATTCCTGTTCAGCGACGCGGCGAGCTTTGTTACTGGGCAAGTCATCGCCGTAGACGGGGCGAGTGAGTCCATTCGTGGTCTTACTCTCCCGTATCCTCAGAGCGTATTGGATCCGGCCTCAATGAAAAAGTACATAGCTCCCAGGCTTTGATCACTACGGTCAGCATCATATTACGAGTCCAGTTTCCTACACTTTGTACCTTCGCAGCTTTTGAGTTCGCATATGAGTGATCTTGCAGATGGCCACATAAGCTGGAGGAAAGTACAAATCATCATTGGCGAGGTTTCATTGTTCAGACGGGTATGTGAGGTTGGTACATCCACTAACTAGAAATACAGGCGCATGTACGAGAAGTCCAAGTATAGGACATAGTATGTGGGCGAGACGATCCGAGGTAAGCTGACAAACACAGAATAGCAAAGAGAGAGGGCATAACACGACAAGTCTACGCATCCTACAGGGCCTCACCCAACGAGTACGTCTTCAGCTCGAAATGCTGCTGACTCGGTGATGTGAGCGCTGGCGATGGAATTGAGATAGAAACGGATGTCTTCACGGCCGTGGGGGATTGAGGGATGAGTGAGCGGCTGGGGTGACTCTGTCCAAAGCGCGGTGCCTCCAGCGAGCCGAAGTCGTGCTTGTCGCGCGCCTTTCGTAGGCAGACGAGTACGACAATGACGCACGGATAACACCCCTGAGAACTGTCAGATAGAGTCCATGCAACATCAACGCGGGCGTACCGAGAGCTGTACGACGGCTTGATCAAGAGCGTACGAGGCAGGAGCCCCTTCAGGTTCGTAGCCGCGGTAGACGGAGAATATGATGAAGGCAGTCTGATCCGGTGTAAGATGCGCGGATCCGAGTCTCGAATCAACAACAACGCACCCAGACTATACAGTACAATGCACCGCACTCGATGAGTAGGACCAGGGACTTGCGAGTAAGTCCCACCGTGCTGGTCTGCGAGCGCCTGAGAGCTCGTTGATACAACCTACATCGGCATCGTGAGCTGAGTTCAGCGACTTGAGACTTCTGATGTGACTGACCACGTCCTAGCTGCGGCCAAAGTCGTCGCCCAGATGTTGAACGCGAGAGACAAGAAGATCGATATGCCTCCGTAGATGTTCTTGAACGCAATGGGCAGACGTGCAACACTTGTAGTGTAGTTTGCGATGTCAGTCCTCGAAGTCGCAGCATCAGCTATCTCTAAACCTAGAGATCACCGCTAAGAAACAATCAGAGCAGGGTGTCACTGGAGGACGCACCTGTGATTGCGACAAAGGCCAGCATCGAGATCCATCTGATCCACTTGTTGTCCTTCCACAGTGCACATGTTCTCCATAGGATGATTGCGTCTCCGAAGAAGACCTGAACCATGCGAGTTCAGATAGTGAACAGAAGAGGCGCATGAAACGGTATCGCACATTGAGACCGAGGCAGATGGTCAACGTAAGAGACTTGTGAATGAGAGAGCTCTCCGACTGGTGCGCGTACTCGGACGGCAGATAAAGCGTTTGCAGCAAGGTGACAGTCTCGACAACCCAGTAGACCGTCGAGGTGATGTACATGGCAGAAGTTGTGGCGAATAAGAAGGCGTATGAGTGCACGCGAAGGCCGCGATATCTGTATCATGACAATGGATGGTTAGATAGGAATGACCGAAGTAGACACGGGAGGCGCACATCAAGATCGTGGACGAGAAAAAGAACAAAAGAGTGAAGACACCTGAGATACGTTAGTATAGTGATGAGCTCGAGGGCACAGCACGCACCGAAGAGCACGGAACCCAGGAGCACAGTGGCAATCTTGCGCTGAACATGCTCGACGGCGGTAGCGAGGACCTCCAGATCGCTGGACATGATTGGGGTGGAAGTCTGCACGCCTGTGGGGCCTCCGCGCTTGTCGAGCTATATCTGCACCGCCGGGGGATGTATACGCATGCGTCGAGGAAGATGACGGCCTCTTTTGATGGAGCCCTCCGGGGCCGCAAGGCAGGTCTAGTCGGTCAGCCACAAGTATGGAAGAAGGTCCCGAACGACCGTGCGCCCTTCATCAACCTCGTCTGCGGTCCTCACAACCTTTCATCTCGGAAACAGGGATCATACCAAGCATTCTTTCACACACTCTAGTTCCCTTATCGCACCGCATCTGGAGGTGGCGGAGGTTTTTAGAAGATTCCTGCATTTTCACAAGCCGCCTCGAGGACGCTCAGCACGTCCGGTGCCTACGGTGATGCGGTGGGGTGCCGCTCCGGAAGGCGAGGCAAGGCAAACCGCGGGCATCAAGGCATATGTGCAGGCAGAAAGCCCCAATGCGGCTTAAGCATCCAGTAAAATGAGCAGCCGGGATATGACTGGCCGGGGTGGACGAAGATGCGAGAGCTCTGTTGACGCTCTGAACCAGGAGCAGGTCGGCGATCACATTGAGCTACTCCGGTGCCCCTGGGACCAGACCAGAGCTGGCCTCGACGATCACCTGGAGAACGGACCATGCCTTAGGTAGGACATGCTTTTGTTCTGCAGGTATGGAAAGTGCCATTCTGACTGGTCTTTCCTTTCTAAAGATCGAGTAGTGGTGGTCTCAAGAACCTACACAAGACCATGCGTGTACACAACATTTTTCTCGAAGTGATCTATGAAAACATTGTGGCGCTGAAGAGTCCCCGAAGACTATTGACGAGTAATGGCAATGCGATAGGGGCGCATGAACGGGTGCAGTACTGTCGCGTAAAGATGCATGAGAGCGCTATGCTGGTCGTTCGAGTTAGGTTGCATGTTGCCCATTTCCGCGCGCGTTCGACTGCGCTGTCACTTCACGACGACCGCCATGGCCTTGAAAAGCTTTGCCAACACCACTAGACCCTACGCACATGGCATAACTTCTTCCTAGAGAGCGTTCGACCAGAATCATATCCAGCGCGTTGCTAGTCTTGCCAAGGATAGATGCGCCATGTCCAGACTCGAACTCGATGCTCGCCCGACTGCCTGCGGAAGGCTTATAGTTAAGACTGGCTGGAGAAAGTGGGATACACGGTCTGCTCCAAGGATTCCATGTCGGCAAACATCCCGTCCATGGCACCCAGTTCAGCCAAGTCACTCGCGGTCACGCAGAGCGGCGGCGAGGAAGCCGGCCCTACCGTTAGAAAGAGCACATTCTACCGTATGGCGTCGCGTTTTGCCGAGAGTTGCCTTCGCTGATTGCCTCGCCCATAGTATACATCGTTCTAGGTGTGTTCGCAGCTTTACCGTCAGTTCGTTAAACGTTGAACCTTTTCGGGCAGCCGTTCTCGTTCTTCTGCTTGCATTCGCTGCATGGGGCTCATACATGGCCCGGACTCGCCGATCTATGCATCGTACACGGGATCCCGACGTGAGTAACGAGATAGTGAGCGCGGAGAAACTGGAACGACCGTCTTGGCTGGACGCCTACCTCGGGAGTGAGGAAACCTCGGCGAGAGAAGCATTGGTAGGTTGTCTGTGTCTTCGGCACGGCATTCGCATCGTAGCTGACACGCATCGACTAGCCGGTCTCTGCTATCGTCGTGGACGATCCCCCTAATGTGGAATTTCCTTTGCATTGTTCCCGTCTGCTTCCTACGGTGCATGCTCGACCCACGATGATCGCGCGGTCGACTAAAGCAGATGTGCAGCTGGTATACGTTATTGCGATGCCGAATGTACCTCCGTCTTCGTCAAGCTCCTTGTCCATCGTGCTTGGCGTGAGGCGCACAAACGGTCGACTCCTCGCCTGATATTCAGCCTCATGTTTAGATGTCGCGATAATCTCCGTTACAATTCACTGCTGGGTAACCAGAGGACCGCAACTACTTATGCCATACGGATACGGCTGAGCCCCAAAGCTTTTTTGCGCGTGACTCGAATGACAGCTAGTGTATCGATCACCCAACGCACGCTCAAGATGGCCCGGGATCGGTCTAAGATCTAGCAGCACTCCGCCGGCATAAACGATGTCCTTTACACGACAACACGTTGGTAGCTTTTGCCTCGACAAACGTCTGAGTCAACTCTTTGCATAGACAAAGGAAGTTCTCCATGACATTGGCAATCCGCATCTATTCATGCGAACATCCCGCGCGGGGTGGGAGGACGGCGCCAACGCGCGGGATTGCTCTCTTACCACGACGCATTCAGTCTTCTGAGCGCATCATGTTGCATACTCATCACGTACATTGACAATGATGCTATCCTTGTTTCGTCCACGAGGATACGCCTATCCACCAAACTCTGTTATCATGCTCCAGATCTCAGACGGTGATGCTTCGGGGCCGGGAACTGCGGAACGTCGGAGGCGCTGCGATGGCGCTGTTCTCGTGCGCGAAGTTCGTTTCGAACTTGTACCATATGGACCGCAAAGCTTTCGCAGGCGCAGTGCAACGTTCACGAGTGTGCATAGACGGCACTGCGTGCTACAGAACACTACTAGTCGCTAGCACCCGTGCTGGCGACTAACACCGTACCCGAATTTCCTTTTGGATGACGATTATATGGGCCTGACTTATGGAGGCCTTAGAGTCAGGGCCAGACTCGTAGCCAGTGTCTTCTGAGTCCACGTATATCTCCGGATGGATGGTCTCACTGTTTCCTGTACCCCGATCTTTGCGGATTGATTATCTCATTCTTTTCCCTGGTAGCGTTGGTGCAGTGTTGGCCCTCGGCCTTCTGGCGACCGTGGGCGCACGATCTCGAGTCCGGTAAACTAGTCAACACCGTGAACGTGTACCTGAAGTTTATCACCTTCTGTCGTTCAGCTGGTAGCGAGACGCAGAAAGTAGTATGCCAGACTTAAGCATATAATATCCGTCTCTGCTGCTCCGTGTGTTTGCTTGTGATCTTGTGCCATATGCAGACATTTGAAGCAGTCGTCACCGGTCTACCCGGGTGTTTAGACTCACACATAGACCCTTCACTTACCGAAGAGTAGTGGCGGTGCACTGACTTCTAATTCGCGATGGGCCTGAGGTTACTGCAGCTGACTCGAATCATCTCGTGTTGTTGGACACGATACCTACGTGTTTGCTTGAGCCGATCTCTCGACGCTGACTACCCCGAGGTAGGCATAGGGGTTGGAGAGGCCCGCATATAGTTAACTCGTCGCTGTGCTTGTTTGAACGACGTTCTAGTCGACATCAAAACATCCCGACCATCTGCACGTCGCAACATCTCACGTACAATGGATCCTGATCGTGGGCTTCTTCGGCTGGATACGCCTCGCCGGTTACTTGAGTGGCTCCCGAAGGCACTTGTGGTTCTTGCGATACTTCAGCTACTGGATGGCACAGCTTTCGCCGCTTGCTTTCATCAGCGGAATGAGGGCGAGCAGAAGATGGACGATTCGCCGTCGGAGAGGGAAGACCGGTCTAAACGGTCCCGGACGTGGTGTTCGCTCCCAGTCGGTCTAGCACTCCTTATGAGGGTAATCAGTCTCACTGGCGTAGCAGGGAAGAACGTGCATACAAGAATACTCAGCTTTCTCAGAACGGAGCCGGGCCCGAAAGTCGTGATTCGTACGAATGCGGAAACATCTTAGTAGGCTCTTGCCGGTCTCTTCACGTAGCACGATTCGTTTGAATAGATTAAGCGGCACCTTGAAAACCGTGCAGACTACCGAGTAGGAGTGACACTAACACAGTTGGTCCAAATCTGGAAGAGATGATGCGGGTTCTTTTTTCGCTGAGCGCGTGTCCGCCGTTCGCCTCTGCCATCAGTGAGTATAGCGTGACAGCGGATACGCCATCGAACCAGATAAGAGCCAGTTCAAGAGATTCATCTACCTAGGGAGCATTCAGACCGAGAAGCATACCTTGAAGGGGTACGAGTACGGTGCTCATCATCGCAGAAATTGGCCGCCGGGGGTCCATTCCTAACCTCAACCCGAAGCGTGTGAGGCGATTACCTCGGGCCGGTGTAGCTCGCGACTGTTAGTCCTTGATAATGAGAGCAGGTTTGTGTGTCCGCACAAGCACAGGGCGGGTCTTTTGCTCGTGGGGTGATCTGAGGACTTAGATACAGAAGTGCGGCGGGAGATCTGTGAGCGTCAGGCGAAGAACAGGAGCACGTATATCTCTTCTGGTATGCAATATACTCTGCACTCCTTTCATGCAACAGAAAACACGCAGTACCAGGCAGTACCCCTTACAGACACTCCAGACGTTACATAGAAGTTCCAGCTCTCCGGCGAGCGCCGAGAGCTCATCTTCCTCCGAGTCGTCAAGCTACTACATGCTGGCGATATGGCTAAGCTGGCGAGAATACGTCCTAATGCGTCAAGGCTTCCTTGTTTCTCCCTCGAGACCTAGCTGAGGACGTTTGCGCGCTGGTCGACGATGATAGTAGGAGGCGAGTCCGTATCTGAAGCGCGCGCGCGGCCATGTGTCGGCCGATTCGGTCCGACAATGCAATGATCAAGCACGGCAAGGCAAGGTTGCGTCTAACCATGATGCGCTTGGCCGACTCTATACTTATTCCTTCGCCGGACCCTAGGGCCTGCGTCCCAATGCCTAATGGAATGATGTTTTCCAAGTCACCGTGCAATCTCGGGCGTGTTTGTAATCTGTACTTGCCGGTGTGGTTTTCGGCCGCACAAGCGATAACTTCCGCGACACCAGCAGCTCTCCATTGCCCCGTCAGAATCGATCAACAACCACACCATCTGAACTGCGACATATATTAGGACCTCTTCACAACTTGACCTGCACCACCATCATCACCTTCGCGCACATGCTCAGACAGCGACCTCCCATCTACAAAGTTCCCAACGAACTCCTCACCTACATCGTCGAGTATGTGGGCCCTCCGGACCTTGCGCGCGCAGACCCTGGCTGGCTGGTGTGTCCTGCGGTTTGCAAATGGTGGCGCGACGTGGTGGAGAGGATGCCTGACTGGAAATATGGCTGCACCGAGGACACGGACGGCATCCGAACGACCTATGCGCGAGTCGACCTTCTACCAGAGCATGAGTTGACGGCATTGGATCCTGATACATACGGGAACACAAACGCACCTTTGCGGAGTATGGTGGAGATGGAGAATGGTATGGGCGTGTTTTGCGGTATTCGTCCCACTTGGAAGCGCGGTGAAGTGGTTTACAGAGACGGGTTTCTTTCGGTCTTCACCGTAGCCGGCGACCGTGAGCATAGACAAGATCTCACTGCCTACCTGAATCCCATGCCTGAGAGATCTCCCCTCATCAGCTTTGCGTGGGTCACCTCCCTCACTATTTCTTGCGTGAGAGGCGAGACCGTGATCGACGAACCGGAGTACACTATCGCGGACGTGCCCTGCATCGTCGCACCCGCCTTGCGGAAGCTGTGCTTGAAGGATTACATCGTTGATTGGCGCTGCAACGTATTAGTATCTCTCGAGATCGGGTTACGCAGGCTTCCGACTGGCGAGAATCTTGCGCGCTACTATTATCCTCCGGGTCACCTCCTCGCGCGCTTGAGCGAATCACGCCACACCCTTGAGGATATAGAACTTTACAACTGCTTCCCGTCGGATTTCAGAAACGCGAATGACATCCCTACCACTCCGGCCGTTCGCTTTCCTTGTATCGACAACCTCATTCTCAACGAGAACCCTCGCATGGCTTGGTGGATCCGCCAACACGTCGTTCTCAATCCAGGGATTCAACCAGTGCTCATGTCACCAGGGCCTGATTCAGAAATCACATTTCTCCGCTACATTGCTTGTGAACACGCCCGATCGGTACTTTATAACGAAGATCCCAGTACCCACAGCTCGCACGGCGTGATCGACACGCTGTCTTTTTACGAATCACACTTCGAAGATAGCGCCCCGGGACGGTCGTCGCGGTGCTCTATCAAGGGGTATACTCCGAGCATGCTGGCGACGGATATAGACTCAGTTACGCATGTCGCAACAGGGAGCCGACCGGGACCGTCTCTTTGTCGACCACCACGAGTGCTTCCGAGCCTGCGTTCATCATCGACGTATGTTGGGACATTGATGCGTGGACGACGCCAACCATCCCTGCTCTCCCCGTCTGCTGCTCTGCGCTTCACGGCGTGACGGAAGTCTTCATTCACGGCGGCGAAGGTCTGTTCTCAAGCGGCAGACACAGCAGCGACATCTGGACGGAGATACTGATCCAAGTTCCCCACTTGCGAAGACTATACATCGATGCACCCTCGACTCGCTCGCTCATGCCGCTCGCTTCACGCGACCTTATCCCCTCACTCGACACGCTCTGGCTTCGAGGTATTGCTGGGGAGGGCACACATGATGTGAATGTCAAATATATTGTGCGCGTCTTGCAGAAGCGGAGGAATATACGGCACCGATCGGGACGTGCATTCGCGTTACACCTTGAAAACATACGTCTTGTTGGCGACGCGAAGTGGATGCAGAGTTGGCGCGAGCTCGGTGGGCCGGTCTCTGTGTAAAGGATTGTACTGAAGGGTGTTTGTTATTGAGATACTTCGTATAACATCATATGTATCACTATGTATAACACTCCCCAGATGTCATGCTTGCTGCTTCCCTCCTACAAATCAGGCAAAAATTGAGAGACACTCGAAGGTTAGGACGGGGTCGGTGTAAGCCTCTCTATCTCTATCTCCAGGCATATAGTATGATGATGATGATGATAATGATAATGATGATAATGATGATATAGCTGAGGAGACTCGATGGTCGATGGTGGTGCCGAGAGACAAGCTGGAGACAAGCTTGGACTTGAATATGCGCTCGGCCGCATCGGCCCGAACTTGGGACGACGCGCAAGGCGGCGAAGCACGGTTGCCTCTCACCTGTGTCTAGTCTCCCCTAGGCAAGACTCATGTCGCGCTGCTCCTGTGTCTCACCACAATGCCCTCAGCATGCCCTCAAGTCTACTATATAGCCTGTCATACAAACTGGTTCAGCTCTCACGTACTACTGGTGTTGCAATCGATGGTACGCCGCGTATCTGTTGCTCGGGCCCTTCCGGTCATTTCCTACGCCTCAAGCACTGTCGGCCAACCCATTGTGCACACGATTGACAGTGCCCATTCTGTGAGGGATATATTCATGCCGTGTTTCGCCATTTTGGATGAGGATCGGAACGGTCTGGGCATGCACAGATCGATTCGAAAATAGGGTCGTTATGAGTATGCGGCGCACGGTCGGCCGGCTGGTCGGCGCTTGCGTATCTGAGGAAATTGGATGAATCTAAAAAGATGGGACGAGCAGATGCGTAGAATCTTTCAGGGCCGAATACGGGTGCATGCCACCGAACCAAATAGCATACAGAGTGCCCACGTCCATCATGCTCTTAGTACATTCATCCTCAGCCGCGAATCCTCGCGTCGCGCACGCGCACACGACCGACTTACGCTCAATATGCGCAAGTCGTATGTGCTCATCGTCAGTCGCTTGACCCGAGGCTGAGGATGCTGCGAGCAAAGATGTGAACTTGATCGAACAAGGAAGGGGGATGCTCGATATGGCGAGATGTTCGCGTGCGGTATTCCTCTAAGCTCGCCCTCTAGCGGAAGGCGACGTGCGCACGACATGAAGCACCGATACTTGGTCCAAGTGCGAATGCCGTGTGCTGTCGTCTTCCGACAGGATGCGGCCGGGCTGTGGCTATACGAGGCTTAAGATCGTGATGCGTATGGTTTATGGTTTATGGTATCGAGGGCAGCGGGATACTTGCTATCTGTCGCCTTCAGACGCTACACGCCTTTTTCAAAGCGCATGCTGCACGACTTGCGAGCTGACATCAAGGCTCGAGGTCGGTACTGTGCGTTTTTGAGAGTTTGATTGTAGTGTCTGTTCTGCGGCGCATGCGTGGAAGTCATACTATTGAGAGCCTCACGTGCATCGCTCGGTACCGACTCAAACTGACGAGGCACAGGCAGCTCGCTGTTTTGGCACTACAGCGGACGTTTTGGTCCCCCACGTTACCCTCTAGATGGGAGGAGTTGAAGGTCACGCGGGATAGTATTTGTTGGGAGGTCGGCATACGTACTGGGACAAATACACCTTACGATGTATCTCTTCGTACTACAGTGCCTACTTTCATATACACATATGCGATCGCTGCCCGACAAAACCAGGCATTCCAACCCCGCCCCGTCGTACTGAGCAAAATGACCAAAAAAGACAAGAAAGAATAACAACGTCGTCGCGTCGGGGATCGTGAAACGGGTCAAGCTTCAAATACGCCGTGATCCGTCGTTTCTGTCGGTGAGCCTGTGCTCCGGCTCGTCTTGTAGATCGACCACCATGCGTCTCACTTGTCTTATGATCCTTCAGTCCAAGACGGGTTGTGGAGGTCTACGACCTCGATGAACTAATTGAAGCCATTCCTCAAGAACACGCACGCGGCCGCGAATAACCATCGAGTTTCCCGCGATCTGTTCTTCGAGCCCAACCGCCACCTTCCTCGCATCTGCCCATCTTAGGCTCCTCTTTCGGCTCAATCATGCATAGCACATCTCACTCGGACACCACGGCACGCGATGTACTTACCTGGCTTTTCTTATCGACATCCACCTGGAGCGCGAACGGCTGAGCAGGAGAGCAGAAGCTCGAAAGCGGGCTCGCGGTGCGCCTTCCGCGTTACTCACCCGTCGCCCTTCAATCCGGACGTTAGCTAACTCATATCCTAGCTGGCTGACATGAATGGCGAGCCGAAAAGGCCAGGCGCAGATCCGACTGCGGTACCGATCTTGGTGTCCGCGTAGCTTGCGCCTGAGAGATGCGAGTCATGCGTCTTGAGCTATCCTCGACAGCGACCGCTGCATGCACAGCTATCATCGAAGCATGCATGGATGGACTACTCCGGCGGATGGACGTTCATCGTGTTACGCAGGGTGCGATGGGTGTATACTATCGCAAACACCCTTGACCCTCTCACAACCCCGCGGCCTGACCACTCCCCGCTTTCTATGCCCCGGTGCATACGGCTACTCGCTCTTGCACGTCCCGAGAGCGAAGACTGTATGCTGCTTTGGCATCATGTGTGGGTGGGTGTATCCCCTTCGGCGTTGTGACGAGAGCCCATCTGTTGCATGGAGAGGCTAGATTATGCGCTATGTGACGCGCGCAGCGGACGAGGTCAACGTGGGGTTGAATCGTCGGTGCATTCAGAGCAGGGAGATGCATTGCGATACATCCGCAGCCACGATTATTTGCATACGGCTCGCGCACACGGATGACTTATCCCAGCCTTATTACGTGGAAGTTGCTCGTGCTCTCAGGGTCATTCGCGGAGCCGCGTGACTGGGTGTGTCGCGAGCGACGATGGGCATCATCCAAGTGCGAGATCCCGGGAATTGAACTGTGCGCGGTATATACCACGCCGCCGCTTGTAGCAGGGAGGGATGGTGCAGACGACGAGACTGGCCCTATTATGTCAGCATCGTCGCCGTGTGCTATCCATTCCCATGAGACGTGTGGCGGTTGGAGGTACCGCGCACGAGAGTTGCACTGGGGGTTCGAACGCTGAACGTTGATGATGTGTGATGTCTGCTGCTCAAAGTCGCGGAGAGCGAGAGCGAGAGCGAGCTTATGGTCCGCTTCGGGCCTTTTGTGAAGGTGGTCACACTTTTGAGGGTTTTGTCGTCGTTTCTCTTTGAAGGCAGGCGTAGGACGGAGTGCGAGGTTAGGGCTGGGGCTGCAAAGAGAATTATGGTTGCATGATTTGATGCTCGGACGTACGCTGTACATCGCAGACCGCCCTTTCGTGCAGCAAGGCGTGCAAACGACTGAAATTGCTCATTGAGATGCGAGTCGTCGTGTACTCGCGTCGTTCCACCGTAGGGCGGGGTTGGAAAGCGTACTTCACGAGGGTCATATTGGACTCCTGGGGTGGTTGTCGAGCTACTGGGCGCAGTCACTGACAAATTCAGACGCTGCATAGTTGGACGCTGCGCGACCTTCGAGCCTGATTCAAGGCCTCAAGTTCGGTATTGTGCGCCGCATCTGCACAACATCGTGCAGTGTATGTTCTGCGGCGTACGCCTAGGGTGGTTGGCAGTTGCGATTGCTCCAATCGACTTTTGCAGCTCGGGAAAGGCGGCGGCGTTGATATGGTGTGGTGAACGCCGACGGGAACCTCGCACATTTGCAGGATAGTCAGCTGAGGTGTAACGCGTTATCTTGTGCGGGCTCGCGGATTGCAACTTCAAGTGTATGCGCCGATCTAGATGGTGGTAGTTGAAGCAGATGCGGGAGATCGCAGAAGCTCGAAGGTTAGGATAAAACTGTGTGCTAGCATGTATCTCTACTGTTATACCTACTTTACATATCCCTGCCTACACCTATGCAATCGAAACCGCTGGTTAACAACAAGGAGTACCCTCCACACTCGGGGCAGAAGTGGCGTCGGAGCACGAGCGAGAACGGATCAAGTCCGCCGTGATCCGTTTCTGCCGCAGTGAGCAAGCCTGCGCTCGTCTTGGAGGAGGTCGACCACCACGCAGCACCTCACCATCCTATGCTCCTTGTCGTTTCGGTGCGGGACCGACAGGGTTACGACGCTGAGGGACTATCACGTGGTGGCGAGCGATGAATGGGCTGCAAGAGCACGCGCGCAGGCGTCGATCCCAGTCAATAGCTCGCTGCACATGCCACACAACGGGACACCCCACCTCTGCTCACGCCACCCTTCAGCCAACCATCGCCACCGTCACTACCACCACTACGCAGAAGGACACGAACTCGGGGATCAAGCCATGACCGGCATCGTCCTATCGCTATCGCAAGATCTCGGCGCAGACGGTTCGGATGAGGATAGCGCCCGTGCGGGGAGGGCTGGTGGGTGTGCCGGGAAGCGCGAGTCTGCCGCTTATTGCGCGCTCGTCGTCGATAGGTCCCCACAGCCGCCCGCACGTCCGACTTCACCGCTCGCACCTCCCTGCGCACGTCTCGCAATCATCGACAACCCTCTGCCGCACGGGCCGAGATCAAGGTGTTCGAGTTGTCGTTGGTTCGAAGGATTCCGAGTGCGTTCATTCTCTTAGTTTGTATGTGCGCGAGTTTCTGATCCACATTTTCTACTAAGCGAACCGTAAGACGACTCTGTCGTACCCGAGTCCCGCTCCCAGCCGCCGCGCGCAGGCAATGAATACGTCCTCTACACCTCCGCACCCCGACCAGGTTCAATCTCAACTCCCGAGCTCGCCGCCTTCGAGCCCGCCCGCCCGCCCGCCACTAGTCTCATGATCCCAGCTTCGATACGCACGGCGAAGGACCGCACCGGACAGAGTTTCCCGCGATTCTACTCTCCGAGCCCAACCGCCATCTTCCTCGCATCTACCCATCCTACGCTTCATAGTTCGGTTCATCATACATCCCACATCAACCCCGGATATCATAGCCCGACTTGTACTTACCGACATCCTCCTGGAGTGAGCAGAAGAGCAGAAGTACGAAAGCAGGCTGGAGGTGCGCCTTCTGCGTTTACTCCCCTCATACACCCCATCACTCTTCAATCTGGGCATCGGCTAACTCATGTTATTAGCTGGTCGACACCCGTGGCGAGCCGCAAAGGCCAGACGCAAGTCTGAGCACGGCACTGATCTCAGCGTCCGCGTAGCCCGCGCCAGCGGCGCTCGCGAGACTCAAGCCACGCGTCTCGAGCTATCCTCGACAGCGACCGCTGCGTGCACAGCTATCATAGAGGCATGCAGGGGTAGACTACGCTGGTGGGCAGGATGGACGGCGATCGTGTCACGCAGGGTGCGATGGGTATATCCTATCGCTGATACCCTTGACCCTCTCACAATCCCGCGGCCTTACCGCTCCCCGCTTTCTATGGTCCGAATGCGTACGGCTAGTCGCTCTTGCACGTCACAAGAGCGAAAACTGTATGCTAGGACGAGGCAAGTTGCGAGGGGCGAGAGACTCTGTTCGGCATTGTGATGAGGGCCTATCTATTCCATGGAGAGGCTGGATTACTTATGCGCTATATGATGCACACGTCAACGTTGGGTTGAACTCATCGGCGTATCTCAGAGCAAGATATATCCGCAGTCACGGTTTATCGTACACACGGCTCGCGCACACGGATGATCTTTCCCCAGTCTTGCTCCGCGGAAAGGGCGCGTGCTCTCGTCCTGTATGTACGCAACCGTGACTGAGGATATTGCGAGAGATGTCGGGCAATGTAATATATGGATACGAAATGTCCGGGCACACTTCTCAATCGGTCGCTCACACCGTTGAACGTGAAGTCTGCATGATGATGCTTGGCCGGTGCAACGGTGGTATCGATCCGAAGTCGCCTGTATATGCGTCGCAGCCTGCTCTTTCGTGCAGACAGGCGTGCACACGGCCAGTTGAGCCGCGCAGTCAGGCTGAATGCGGCTGTCGTGTGCTGCGCGTGTTGCGCTTAAGAGCGGGCCGGAGGTGTATCGTGGATAGGTCTCGAGGCGCAGTGTATTACATGTACTCGTCTCGCTGAGCTACTTACTGCGTTGCCAGTGAGACCAGACGCCGTCTTGCTTCAGACGCTGTATACCGCTGTGCAACGCGCACGCTACGCGACTTCGGGGCCTTATCCAAAGCTCGTAGTCGGTAATCGTGCGCTCAGCTGCACAGGTGTGCATCCGTTGTTGGTTGTTGTGAGAGCTTCTGAGTTCAGTCCTGGCCAATGACTGGAAGCACAGGGATCTTCGAGCATACTCAAGTAGGATTGGCATAAACGGGCGGAGATGCTCACGCTACGGATTCGCATACTACAGGACCCATGTATATGGGAGAGGGTTGAGGCAGATACGGAAGAACGCAGGTTCTGATCATGAGGGCCTTACACTTAGTACTACTTAATGTGCGACGGATAAAACATATACCACACCTTTATACTTTCTCTACGGCAGCATTTCAGAGTATAAAACGAACTTTTCAAACTTCACGAGGGCCGAGAGGAGGTGATGCAACCGAAAACGGATCAAGATTTGCCGTGATCCGTCGCTGTCGGTGCTTGGTCGGTGCCACTCGTCTTGTCCGCCCCCGCCATCTAGCAGCCGCACCTCTAAACTCTGACCAAGTTATCATTAAGATAGGCGCTTGATTCCGCACCGCCAAGTCCATATGGCCGAGCCACGATCAAAGAAAAGGAAACGACGTGACGACTCTACTCTTTCACCAATCCAAACGCGCGCTGAAGAACTTTACAAGAAGGCATGGGGCAGGAAGTGGGAAAGGGAGAAGACAACGCTACGTAGGTCCGACTTGCAGGGCGGAGGCGAGCCTGACCACATAGCTGGTGACTGGTATAATGACGTCGGCGACGAGCTCGAGTACGAGGTCATTCGAGGAATGGAGCGCGTTGCGAAAGCGCTCCTTGCGCCGAAGGCCCTCCGCGCCGATGTCGTCGTTCTCAACGAGTACAAGACGCTCCTCGCAGCGCTCGCCGGTACCACGGGATCTTTGAGCAAGGAAACAAAATCGGTCGTGGTGAGCGGTCAACCGGGAATCGGTATGACCACGTTTCTCCTCTTCCTTCTTCTCCACCGCCTCGAGAACGAGCTGCCGACAGCGCTGCAACTTAACTCGCGTTATTATTTCATCTTCGACGCCCATGGTGTCCTCACTTTGCCAATCAATGCTATCGACGAGGATGACCGATTGGACGAGTGTTGGGCGCTGGTCGACAGCAACTTCGACGTTGCATCGCCGTGCGGAGTTCTCATCGACAACGCTAAGCGTGTCATCCAGACGACATCGCCGAAGGTCGAGAGGTGGAAGGAATGGCGCAAGCAGGTTCGAGCTAAGCTGTACATTATGGGTCTGCCCAATGTAATGGAGATAGCAGCAATCGTGTAAGTCGGCCATGCGTCATGTTCTCGCTCAGCCCATAGCTCACGAATCTCTACAGGAAGGAGCACAAGCTGGACCCTTCTTTAACGTTCCTCTACGCGAGCAAGTGGGGTCCTTGTTCTCGGGCGATTATCGACGTTCTCGAGTGCATCGACGCCGGGGACGACGTCGGAGATATCGAACGTTCACTCGATGAGAGCGCGAATAGCGCAGCACAGGCGATTTGCACGACGCCGTCTCTTTTCCGAGACTTCATGCTCGGTTCCGACGACCGCCCGAGTTCCTTCAACAGCCTTGGCTCCAGTCTCCTCTTCATCGGACCTCTCCGCAAGGTGACAACAGAGGGAAGCCGTCTAGTGAGGTCGGGAAGTATGCCTGTGGTCTCGACGAAGTACCTCCTCAATATCCTTCTCTCCGCATGGAGAAGCCATTGCACGGGGAAGTCACTCGAACTCTATGGACTCTTCAGCTCGCACTCCTTCACGCGGACCGGCGCTGCCTGGATGCTTGAGTTCCGGATGCACGCTTACTTATCTGTCGGCGATCAACCACTCCTCGTGTCCAAAGCCGGACACAAAACCAAATACTCTCTTCCGCCCTCGAGCAATTTCATACCTGGCACGCTGGACGCACTGTGTGCCACGGTTTCGAGTGCTTCGTTCTATTGGCTCCCGGACGCGAAGAACTTCCCGGGTATAGATGGAGTTCTGGGTATTTCGGACGCTAAGGCCAAATCTTCGACCACGACCCCCGGCAGCAACCAAACGAGTCCACACATCGACATATACGCCCTGCAAGCGACGATTGCGCATGCACATGGCAGTCCTGTCAAGGGTCTTCGAGCCATCTGGAAGTACATCAGGCATCTACAGAACATGACCCTGCACGTCGTCGTCGTCACCGACGAGGAAGCAAGCGCCTCACGTATAGCGCAGAAATTCAAGGAGAAGTTGAAGAATTTCACTGTGGGGAAGAAGAACACTAAGCATGTGCCTGTGAAAGTTTGGGCTGGCGTTCTTCCAACTTAACGAGAGCCCATGTTTTCGCTCAACCTACTTGTTTTGCCTTTCCTCACTCTCCTTCGCGTATAATCCCGCCCATTCCCCCCTGTATACGCTTTGCCGCGGTGCTCGTTCTCCAAGGACTTCAACTCTTGCATCGTTTACACATCTCGCACTGCCCCGACATGTACTTACTTACCCATCTCCGCGACGTCGTGCGCCGCGTATTGAACCCGTCTCGCCTGTACGCTTACTGCATTGTACCATGTTAATTCGTAACGTTATGATAGTGATTCTTATCATAGAATGACACGGATGATTTGCGACGTCTTCACGGTAGAACATCCAGTATCGTCATTCGGGAAGAATTTGAACTTGATATTTGTTGACCTACCAACCAATCTCAAATTCCAACAAAAATGGCATGTATATGCAGAGAGCGGTACGCGTGAAACTGGAGAGATCATTGCAAGGTAATCAAACGAAGAACGAGAGTGAGATATGCAGAGCTCCATGTAGTACGAATGTGCGACGAGCCACAAAACAAACGATGATAACCGAGAACTTGAACGAAAGCAGAGATAGGGGAGTTAATACGTATGAAACACTATGTGACGTCTATTGTAATGGTAAGAGTATATATATAAGAAGAGCCTAAGTCATGAGATGGATGAGATGAGACGAGGGGATATCACGCCCGGTTCGGTAACGAGATGGCGGGCGACGATCCAGCGGCGCCCTGAGGCTTACGCGTATGTTGAGTCTGAAGCTTGACAGCAGCCTCCATCTTAACGCGCTGTTTCCTTATATCGTCGTCCTTGAGTTTCGCAGCCAAAGCAAGCTCGACGAGCGCGTCAGGCGAGCGATCAGAAAGGAGTGCAGTCGGTGGGCGGCGCAGGAGCGCGAGACATGCGTCTGCGCCTTTGGTGTCGAGCAGTGTGCGCCGAGTACACGTGAGCAAGGCCAAGCCGGCGCGGAAGAGGAAGACGACGCCTTCGGAGAGGAAGATGTCCCAGACGCGTTGGAAGTACTCTGTTGGAAGCGCCTCGACAAAGAGTGACGTGAACCTATAACAAGTGTATCAGCGATCGACCAAAAAGGTTTTGGATGGTGCAAGGTAAAGCTTACCAAGGACGAACAACGTCAACCGGGGGTATGCTGTAGTCCGTGAACAGCCGTTTTCCAACAACAGGATCAGCCGTTTCAACCGCGCGCGCGAACAACGCGGCATCGACCTCGAGCTGCGCACTGCTGGCTGCGAAGTACGGACGGAGGTGTGTGTCCATAAGCGTGATGAATATCCAGAACGCGTCTTCCTCGGGAGACTGCATGAGCAGTTGTCCGGCGATGTACGTCAGACCTACACAGTAACGAAATCAGTACGTAAATACTACACGCTATAAAGCTGAAGGATGAGGAGACCACGTACCGCGCTGATACTGGATATCCGGCACCATGACCAAATACGCCTGCAACAAGTTCACCAAAGCCTGAGGATCCGCAAGCCTCTTATCGCCCATAAAACACTCTTTAACATCCCTCTCGATCTCAGCCGTAGCACCGACCCTTCCCCTAGCACAAAGTCTCGTATAAAGTCCCTCCAACCTCTTCGACTTGCTATCCGTCAAATGCGCCCAGACCTGATACCTCACGCTAGCAGGAACACCCTCCTGCAACAACTTCCTAACCTTCTTATTCTTCCTCGCGTCCGCGGGTTTCGTCGCACCGAGTAACGCCACCCATTTCGTCTCGCGTTGTCGATGCGCCTCCACATTATTATTATCCATGCTCGCTCTTGGCTGTGGTTGAGCGGATTGAGGCGGAGAAGGTTGAGGACCGGTGTTGAACTTGGGACTGATGGGTGAACGAGGTAACGAGCTCGCCATACTCATAGCCGGACTATCCGCCCTCAACATCGACTGATCAAAGCTCGGCGAAGGCCTCGGTAAGACCGGACTATCTTCACTTCCTCTCCCAGGGGGCAACGCAGGTACGTTGGGAACTACGAGCTCGAAATCCGTATCCTGGACTTGAACCGTATGATGCGAGCTCTCGCTATGCGCGTCTCGCGAGTTGTTGGCACGGAGAGCGGAGAAGGATAATTTAGAGCGCAGAGAGCTCGATCGGCGTACTGGGGAGTTGGGTGTTAAACCTGATACCTCGCTAGCATGCGTAATATCCGTATCGCCCGACGTGCGTCTCGTACGCTCAGATTCGCGTCGACGGCGTGTGGGAGATGTATGTACGGTATCGGTGCTTTGACGCGGGAGTACGGGCGAATCGGCAGCTTCGATAGGCGATTCGACGATCGGTGCACGTGAAGCTGGGATAGTCGGTGGCGTAGAGACGTCAATGGTAAGTGGGCTCGATCCTTTGGGCATCGTCAGACTACGCGGTGAACCAGGTAGTGAACTCGGCAGTTGACTTGAACCTGGTCGAGCAGGAGGTAGAAGCGGCGAGGACGGTGCAGACGCTGTTGTCTGTTGCAAAGCAAGCGGTGATGGCGTATGCGAGTACTGTCTACGCGCAGCTGCAACTCGGGGATTATGCGAACTAATAGAAGGAGCTGGATTCGCGACGACGGCGGAATCGTCTTGCGGAACACTGCAAATATATTATCAGCACAGATACACGGAATCACTTATGTGAAACACGACGTACCTCGCATCCTTCGAACTGCTCCGCGGCGGAAACGGCGATTCAAACGACGAAAAGCTCCTCGACCTCGGCCGTGGGGTACCAGCTTTAGGATAAAAGTTCGCTCTCGGGATCGCCACACCATCCTGCTTCGCCGGTGCCGCACCAGTACCAGTTGAAGATGAAGATCCCGCACTGATACTCGCGCCAGGAGCATGAGCCATAGCACTCGCGCTTCTCCCTGGAACCTGCGCCTGCATACTCGGACTCGGATTATGAGCCTGAGCACTAACGCTCCTCCCCGGAACGCCCGCTTCACCCGACATCCTCCCCATCCCCGGACCAGGTAACGCAGCCTCACTAGCGATCCTCCTCATCCTCAACGCGGGTATATCATTCGGCGGTTCATTACTCCACCTAACGATCACCGGCCCCGTACTCCCAAGTAACTCTCCCTCAGTACTCCCATATATCGTCCCCACTCTCCTCTGTCCATTCGGTAACACTCTCCCCACAGCAGCCGCACGCATAGTATTGATCAAACTCTGCGCAGCAGGAGGAACGATTTGTGGTGGTAGAGGTGTACGACCGTACATTGGTCCTGTAGGTGTTGATGCGGGTTTAGGAGCGTTAGGATGAGGAGCGAATATGGATGTTCGGGATGAGCCGAAGAGGGATTGACGGGTTTGTGGATCGTGAGCGTTGGATGTTGTTCGTGGTCGGAGTTGAGGTGCTGAGCCTGGTGGTAAGACAGCTGGATTTGGAAGTGGAATTTGAACGGCTGGAAGTCCTGCGCCTGGTGTTAGGACCGATGGGAGTATACCTGATCCTTGTGTCGTTGGTGAGGGAGGGACGACGGGCGTAGGCATATCATGAAACGTCGCTTCATGACTAACAGGTCTATCCCTTCCTCTTCTCCCATCCTCCTCTTCCTCAGGCTCAGCAACATAAGGCGGTGGTGCAGGCGCGGGATTCACAACAATCAACGGACTATCCAATAGAGCCTCTTTACTCTTATTCAACACCCTCTCCAGCGGCGTGATCTCCCTCATCCCTTCCTCATGCGTAACCGAAGAAGAAGAAGCGACGGTACTATCGCTCATCTGTCGTTCAGCCATTAGACTCCTTCGAACGGCTACGCCTTTAACGTGCGTGTTGGGCGTGACGGGCGTAGGTAGCGGTTCGTTAGGTAATGGACTGAGTTCTCCACCAGGACTCCCGAAACCACCATGTAACAACGGACTCGTCTCGTCATGACTCTGCGCGCTATTCATGCTCAAGTGCTGATGAGCGCCAAAGGATCCATGCAGTAAGGGGCTCGTCTCGGGTTGATCGCTGTTCATACTGAGATGCTGGAATGCCGTATGCAACAGTGGCGAAGTAGACGTCCTGTATGATTCAGGCGTAGTAGCTCCTTCAGCCTCAACACCACTGTGCCCATGTCCATTCGAAACCGTCAACGGCGCGGGACGCCTATTAAACGTCAAAGGTCTCGTAGCCGGTAAACTCGTCCCACTCGTCCTGGAATAAACGCTCGCGTCGTCCTTCACACTCGCAGCTTCAATGTCCACTCCAATCTCCCCTTCATCCCCACCTTCGCCCTCCTCAGTCCCTTCAACAGCCGACTCCTGAGTATACACCGACCCCATCGTAAACGCCGAATCACCCGTATTCAACCTACTCAACCCAGGCCTCGTACTATCCAAACTCGGTCTCCTAAGCTCTTCAGGGAAAGTAGGCGGTCCACCTATATCCTCCCCTCCCCAATGATGATGCGCGCTCCTCGTACTCTTCTTAGATGCTCGAGAGAGTATAGATGCGCGAGAGTAGCGGTAGTCGTCGTAGATATCGCCCGCGCCGTCCCAGTAACTATCCCCGTCTCCATCTCCGTCTTCGTCTTCTCCTTCGTTTGAAGAGGAAGAAGAGATAAGAGATCGTTTAGAGCGGAGGGAGATCGTCGGTGATTGCGAGGTATGCGCTGGTGGAGAAGTGGGAGGAGAAGTTGGATGTGTTGGCGGTGAAGTCCGGTGCGAGGGCGGCGAAGTCGGATGTGCTCGTGGCGATGTAGACGTAGACGTAGACGAATGTGCAGGTGGCGTAGACGGACCAGCGCGCGATGGCGGTGAAGTCGACTGAGCAGGCGGAGGTGGCGACCGCACCATAGGCGGTGAACTCTGCACCACCATCCCACCCATCCCACCGCTACTCCCCGGTCGACTCGCAAACCCACCCCCACTCCCAACACCCACACTCCCCACACTCCCCACACTCTCTCTAAAACTCTTGAAATCCGCGCTCCCTCTGAACCCACTCTTAAAATCCGCACTCCCCATCGGACTCCTAAACCCCGCGCTGCCCGGTGGACTTCTAGCAGGAACACTAGTGGGAGGCGCAGGGAACGGAAATCCTTCCATCGTAGCGCTTCCCGTATCGCTATCCTCATCTGAACTGTCGGCTCCGAAATCTTGAAGGAGGGATAGACCGATGCCTGTCATGCCTTGATCTTCGTGTTCGTGTTCTAAGGCGGGCGGAAGCGCAAGCGTCGAAGGGGGTGAGAATGTGGATTGAGAGGGAGGGAGAGAGACGGTAGAGTACGGCGAGGGTAAAGGACCAGACGCAGACGTAGGCGGTGAATGTAACCTCTCGACCAACGACGAGGATACGGACGACGCGAGCGAGGGCTTAGATTGGTGCGCGCTCGTTCCCTCCAGTGGCTGCGCGCCGGAGAGCTCGACAGTCGCGCCAGACTCATCGCTATACACGCTCGCGACCGACTCGCGAGGGTTGATCGTCTCCTGATCGAACGCGCGCGGGTTGAACGTGGCCGTACTATCCCGCGGATTAAGCACCGCCATACTCGCATGCGGATTGAACGCGCGCGCCGTCACGCTCGCCCGATTGTCAAATTCGTGCTGGTCAAACGTCGCCACAGATGCGCGGTTATCCAAAGAGATGGTACTATCCCTCGGATTGAGAACGGCCATACTGGCCCTCGGATCCGCCCTCGAGTCCAACGTAACCCTACTCTCTCTATCCCTCCTCCTCTCCCATCCACCACTGTCACCACTCAGCCTGCTTTCCCCACTTCCCCTCCTCTCATCACCATCCACCCTCGAATCAAAGCTCACCCTCCTACTCGAGCTCGGATCGAACGAGTTCCTCGAAGACTCCGGTTCAACGACCGAGTCTGCGCGCCTATGTGATCCTCCGAGTGCGGCGGCCCATGCTGAGAGAGAGTCGTCTCGGGTGTGGGTTAAGAATGCGAAGCCGTCTCCTTGTTCTTGTTCTTGCTCGACGGCGGGAGAGGTTGGTGAAGAAGGTGAAGTGGGTTCTAGAGGTGGGGAATGCGAAGGTGGGGAATGCGGAGAATGTAAAGAAGAAGAAGAGGGTTCGGCATGTCCATGCGCTGTAGACCCATCGTCAACGTCAACAATCGAATCTTCGTGCCGGTGTCCATTCACGAAAGCATGCTCCCCATTCACCGGCGTCTTATCCTCGAAGCTCGATATCGATCTCCGTAATAACGACGCGCGATCCTGAGTCGAGAGCGAAGCCGTTCGTACAAGCGACGTCCTATCCCCCTCTCCATCATCATTTGGTCTTCGCCACTCCTCTCCCCCACCACCAACGAGAGAATCCCGCCCACGTAAAGACTCCTTATCAACACTCGACAAACTCGCAGTCCTAACAAGCGACACTCTCTCCCTCCCATCTTCTCCCTCCAATCCACTCCGCTGACTATAAACGCTCTTCCCATCATCCTGACTATAAACACTCCGACTCTCATCTTGTTCCTTCAACGAATACACAGACGACGGCATGGTCGCATGTCCGAACGTCCTCGAGCTAGCCGCTGGACTAGGCGCTTGTCCTTGTCCGTGTATAGCGAACGGTGGAGGCGCGGAGAACGATGATGAGCTCGTATGGGAGTAAGTCGACGCTTCGGAGGGTCTCGACTGATGCTGATTCAAGATTCCTACTCCTTTTTCATACCCAAACGCCCCGCGCTCATGTCCGAAAACACGTCCAGGATCGATAGGCGTCCTAGGCGAATACGGCGTCGAAGAGTTTGAATTACTCGAGAATGATAAACTGGGTGTAGGTCCGTGTGCGTATGTGGATAGACTCCCATGTTCGCTCGCGCCACTACTAAGCGTATATCCACTCGTACTCGTGCTGGGTATAGGCTCGGGCGACCCTCCCAAACTCGAGAACGGGACGGGACTCGTAACGCTAACAGCCCTAATCTCGTCCCTCGATACCGAAGCGCTCGATAGTGGTCTTGATGTCGACGCAGAGGTAGAGGTTGATTTGGCTAGGGAGGAACGGCGTGTACGGACTGGTGTTTTTAGTTTGGAGTGGAAGCGGACGTGGCGGGCGTCGAAGCGGCCGATCACGCCTTCGCAGTGGCCCTGCAGTAGTAAAGAAAGTTAGTATGGGGGTTGTTAGGGAAATTCTAGGTGTGGAGAGGAAGTGCATTGGGGTTCGAGTTCTAGTGCGTGCGGACAGAAGGGCTCTTAACGCCATACTGCCCGCGATGGGAAATAACCCCGCACAGTGGGTTCGAAAAATTCTGCCCCACCAACCCAAACCAAAAGAGTGCAGTACTAACCAAATAAACCTCTCCCTCCCTCTCCTCCTCCAACTTCAACAGCACAACAATCTCGTCTCCCTACAAAGACCCATCCATTAACACCCACCTCTCCTCATCCTCACTCATACAATACAAACGCACCTTGAGAAACATCAAATCCTGCGGCTGCTCCGCAACATAATCCACCAAAGCCGTAGCGCGTCCGATGCCTCCTTTTGCTGCGAAACGTGTCCAGCGCCCGAGTTGAGCTGCGTCCATGACATCCATCGTCCTCTCTTCTCTGCTGCGCCGGTCCTCTTGTGCGCCTTCGGTGGGCTCGTGGTAGGGGTATAAGATGCAGATGGTATCAAGAAAAACGAAACAAGGAGCGTAGATGGATGGAGTTGAGACGCTGGTCAGACAGACCAGATGGCGGTCGGTCCTCAAGCGCTCGTGGGCGGACGAGAACGAGAACGACTCGCGGACAAGGCGCGGCCGAGCCTTTCTGACAGCGACGGATCACGGCGAACTCAATCCGTTTTCGGTTCTTCGCCGCCTCGTGTTTTGATACCGAGGTCAGTCGCTCTCGGTTACGGTCGTCGCGATGTTTGAAGGGTTCATTATATATTCTGTGTGATACCGTAGAGAGTACTACTGAGCATATGATGAGTAGTGTATCCGTAGTGTACTACATGTGTAAGTATACGGTCCTGGGCCCTTGCGATCTTCCGCATCCGCTTCAGCCCTCCCATCTAGATGAGTTGGCATGCACAGCGTGCGCAGAGTGCCCGTAGTGTGCGACGGACCCGTAGCCTTGAGCATCGTCTAGCCGTGATTGGAAAATTCCGGCACAATCCCTGTACTTCGTTGATCAGCTTTCAGTGCACACAATCTATCGCGACCAGACACGAAACGCACACACCACAACCCCAACGCCGCAAAAGACATTGCGTGGATCACTGACTTCGAATCCTAATGGGCTCAAAAGTCGCGTTGAACTCGCAACAAAGTATGCAGCGTCTGAAGCAATGCCGGTGTCTGAGCACTTATCATCGGCAAGTACGCTTAGCATCGAAGCCCATCTCTCCGCTCGCCCACGCGCGACGCGACGAAGCGCACGACGATTCGCATTTGAACTGAATGTTTCGTCTCGTGCGCACACCGCCATCTGCTGCAAGGGCGGGCTGGTATGTAATGGCACCCCAACCTCATATCACGCACTCCATCCTTGAACAGAACAACGAGGCACAACGTCTAACGTCCAACGATTAAACGCCCCAGACACACTTTTGTGCGCAGTACCACCAGCCGCCACTCTCATGGAGACCATGGACAAGCACATGGTAAGGATGCTGACAGAATAGAGTACACATTCTGGCCGTGCGTGTGCGCCATCCCTCGTACAAGTGGCGGCGTAGGGTATACCGTCACGCCCATCTCAGCACCTCGCATCTGGATAAACTCCCGTCGTCGCTCGCGCTATCCCCAATCCCATGAAGAACGGCGGACTGCGGGTTGTAACCACCAAAACAATATCCACTTTGAAATGCATGCAGCGTAGCGAATCGCCCACACCGCGCGCCGCCGCAGAATATAATCCAAACCTCCCCAGATCGGCTCTTTGCAATGATCTCGGACCGCCCCCGCGCACCATATCCTTCGTACGCTGTTCGCTCTTGGGACGTGCAAGAGAGACTGGCCGTACGCATCGGGTCATGGAAATACGGGGGGAGCCAAGATCGGGAATGTCAAAGAGCGTAACGACGAGCTCTGAATATTTGAATCATCGTGCGATTCGATGGGCCTTCATCATATCCGCTCAGCTTATCTGAAAGATACGCGGACACCAAGATCGGTGCCATGCACAGATCTGCGCCTGGCTCTCGTAGCTCGCCTCTTATGTTGACTAGCTGAGAGTAGAAGTTAGCCGATACCCAGATTGAAGAGCGTTTGGGTATGTGAAGGGAGGGAGCAAACGCAGAATGCGCACCTCGAGCCTACTGTCGTGCTTATGCTCTTCTGCTCACTCCAAGCGGATGTCGGTAGGTAAAACGCGTGGTGTAATATTCGAGTTTGACGTGGAACCGAAGCAAGGAACGCACGGTGTGCAGCTGCGATATGTCGCACAGGTCAGATGGCGGATGGGCTCGAAGAGTAGAATCGCGGGAAACTCAATCTGGTGTGATCCTTCGCCGTGCGTATCGAAGTTAGGATCACGAGACCACTAGCGTGCGGAAGGTGTAGAATTGGCGAGGGGGTATGTGAGTACTGGCATTGCCTGCGCGCGGCTGGAGTATGCCAGAGTCGTCTTGCGGTACGCTAACCTTTGAACCAATGACAACTTGAATGCCTTGACCTCGGCCCGTGCGGTAGAGATTCACGGGAGAGGATGGTTGGTTGTCGGTGAATGCGAGAACGTATGCAGGTGGGCCCTGGTGGGGAGGTATGAGGTGCGAGCGGTGAAGTCGGGGTTGCAGGCGACTGCGGGGACCTATCGACGACGAACGCGCAATGAGCAGCGGTCTGCGCCGAGATCTTGCGGTGGGGGCATGCCGGTCATGGCTTGATCCTCATCTTCGTGTCTTCTGCGTGGTGGTGGCGATGGTTGGCTGAAGGGTGGCGGGTTTGGGGCTATGTCCTGTTGTGTGCGGCGAACTATTGGATCGAAGCTCCCGCGCGTGCGCTCTGCGCTCTTGCAGCCCACTAGTACTCATCGCTCGCCACCACGAGATATTTCATCAGCATCGTAGCCCCGCCGATCCCGTATTTAACCGCGACCAGTCCGACAAGGAGCATAAGTGAGATGTATGAGATGCTGCATGGTGGTCGATCTTCAAGACGCGCGCAGGCCGGCAGAAACGGATCACGGCGTACTCGTTCCGTTCTCGGCGGGTAACCTCGTGCTCCGACGCCACTTCTTTCTCGGGCGTGGAGGGCTCATTGTTGTTCAGCAGCGATTCGCATTGTATAAGCTTACGTAGAAGTATGTAAAGTAAAGTAGGCATAGCAGTACGAATACATGCTAGTACGCATACGTTCGAGTTCCTGCAAATCTCCGGCATCTGCTTCAACTTCCACCGTCTAGTTCGGTGCATACACTTGCAGGATGCAATCTGCGAGCCCGCACAAGATAGCGCGTACACCTCAGCTGACTCCCTGCGAGGTTCCTGTCGGTGTTCACCACACCACATCAACGCCCGTCGCTTTCCCGAGCTGCAAAAGGTCAATTGAAGCGATCGCAACTGACCAGCCCCAGGCGTACACCGCAGAACAGACACTGCATGGGAAAGGGGTGGTATAGCGCACAGGACCGGCCTCAAGCCTTGAGTTAGGCTCGAAAGTCGCGCAGCGTGCGCGTTGCACCCCATCCATGCAGTGTCTGAACTTGTCAGTGACTGCGCCCACTCAAACTACGACATAGCTCCGCAGCCTTGCCAATTCATCCATGACCCTCGCGCGATACACTTCCACCCCCGCCCTTTCAATGCCGTAATGGCAGCACACGACGACCCGCATCTCAATGAGCAACCTCAGTCGTTTGCACATCTCACTGCACGAAAGGGCGGTATGCGATATAAAGCGTACGTTCGAGCATCGAAGTAGTCCATCCGTGAATCCCTCTTTGACCACAGTTTCAACGGCGCACTCCGCCCTATGTCTGCATTCAAAGAAACACGATGAAAAACTTCAGAAGTGCGAACACATTCAGAAAAGGCCCGAGGCGGACCACTCGCTCTCGCTCTCCGTGGCCTTGAACAACGAAACATAACACATCATCAAACACTCGAACTTCATCCCCGGATCAAACTTTCGTGCGCGGGTAAGTCCAGCCGCCACTCATGCCACGGGCTGGATAGCATACGGCGACGATGCCAGACATAGGCCAGTCTTCTCGTGTGCACCATCCCTCGCACAAGTGGCGGCGTGGTTATATCGCATACTGTGTGATCCCTGCCAGTATCTCAGGACTTGGACAAATGCCCATCGTCGCTTGCGGCATTGAATACCCAACCGCAATGCGCATGCTGCGTTCAGAGCACGAGGACTTTCCACGTAATCAGATTGGGGAAATCGGTATCCGTGTGCGCGAGCCGTATGCAAAGAACGGCGGCTGCGGATGTATCACGATACATCTCCTCGCTTCACAATGCACCGATAAGTCAATGTAGCGTTGACCTCGTCCGCCGCGCGCAGACAATCCATCCCCATGCAATGAATGGGCTCTTGTCACAACGCCGAACGGGATACCCCCACCCGCGCCTGACCCCGGGCCCTGGGGAAGTATACAGTCTTCGCTCTTGGGACGAGCAAGAGTAAATGGCCGTATGCACCGGGTTACAGATTGCGGGGAGCGGTAAGGCCGCGGGATTGTGAGGAGGTCAAGGATGCCTGTGATAGGATATACCCATCGCACCCTGCGTAACATGATCGCCATCCAACCTGCCCACCGGCGTAGTCCAGTCCAACATGCCTCGCTGATAGCTGTGCACGCAGCGGTTGCAGTCGAGGATAGCTCGAGACGCATGGCTTGAATCTCGCAAGCGCAGCGATCCCGCGCAAGCTACGCGGACACGGAGATCGGTGCCGTACGCAAATCTGCGCCTGGCATTCGCGACTCGCCATGAATGCCAGCCAGCTAGGAGATAAGTTAGCCAACGTCCGGATTGAAGGGTGATGGGGGTTTGAAGAAGATAACACGGAAGGCGCACCTCGAGCCCACTACTGTCCTTCTACGTACTCAGTCTAACGACTTCGCGCTTCGGGTGTATATCAGTATGAGAAGCCAAGCACAAAGCGTGCCGTAGTATTTGAGCGAGATGTGCTATGCATGATTGAGCCGAAAGAGGAGCCGAAGATGGGCAGATGCGGATGAGATGGCGGTTGGGCTCAAAGAACAAATCGCTGGAAACTCGACCCGTTGCGGTTTTTCGTGGCCGCGCGTGTGTTCCCGCGCCGTCGCACTCGTACGGCCGTTCTTGCTTATGTTTGGAGGTTCTCATCTTTACTATGCATTGTAGCGATGGTTCACAAGAGTGTATCTCATCTCGGACCTTGCCAGAGAGAAAAGTGCAGAGTGCTATATATTTCCAGGAATCTACATATCCCGGACCTCCGAGTCAGCCCACTGCAGATCTCCTCCATCTGCCTCCCCCAGCTCTTCTCTCCTTCGATCAAGTTCCATCTAGATCTGGATAATATGAGCACCTCTAGCGTTGCTTGTCGCCAACTCAAACACGCGAGATCCCTGTGTTTCACCAGTCAGCACTTCGTATCGTACACCGCTATATCTAGCTGCATGAAACGACCAAGCACCGCAACCAACCACCCCACGCGCACACCGCAGCGTATACACTGCGGAACACAATGGCTGAGCGCACAGTACTGGCTCAAGCGTCCAATCGAGCTCGAGAGCCGTACACACATCTTACACTTCAATTCGCGCAATACCTTCCCTCGTCCTTCAAACAGGGAGGCGGCCTAGCGCACGGCATTTCGCACTCAGACTTCGGCTGAGCGTTTCTTGTCGTGTGCACGTCTCCCTGCAACGAAGGGCGATGGCGGGGTATATCGCGATGCTAAGCTCCATCCATCGTACGTTCCATACGCCCCAGTATACCATGCCCTCTGATCTTCCTCGATCGAGCATACGTATATCTCCGCTTGCAACATTCTCAGCCGACGTCATCATCTCTTATAGGAGCATGAGCGACCCGCGCGTAGTCGGCGTGAGTCGGCCATTTGCGCGTGCAGAGACGAAAGCCGTGGCTGAGGATGAATGCCGATATGATGATGTGGCGTGACTGGGGTGTGCGACAAAATCCATCTAAAATCCATCTCCTCATCCTGAGTCCTCGTCTGCATGAACACTAGCCAACACCAATCGAATCGATTCCATCCCAACCGTACGCCTGAGGTCGCAACTCAAACACCCTGCACCAATCCATCCCCCAGCCAGCTCCTGACGCAATCGATGACAGTGCATAGCACTGGCAACGATGGTCTTGCAAGAATGTCAACTCTGGCCTCAACACGCACGTAGAAACACCAATCGCTGTGCAGCAAGATCTGCAGATGAGATGCCAGCTCAAAACTAACATCCAACACCGACTTTCCTTGGAAAGCTAAGCATCAGGAGCGCAGGCCATCACAGAGCATCCGTAGCAATGGACATGTCTACGCTTGCGCACGCGCACAAGAACAGATCACGTCCATGGGCGAACGGCTCATGAGATAGACTGAGCGACAGGTATGCGACGCACTTTCGACCCCAGGGTTATGGTCTCTGTACAAGACCTTTCGAGGCCCCCGAGTGGCAGCCTGTTGCGGGGTATGATACGTGGTAGGACTATGCAGGGCGCATCATGGTCAGAGGTAACCTTCTTTCGCCGCGCGCCGTCCCAAGGCGCTCGGGCCGAAGCGGCCGGCGAGCGCGTATTCAAGTCCAGATTTGTCTCTCACCATTTACCATCGACCACCGAATCGCCTCAGCTATATGTTTAGAGATAAAGATAGAGAAGCTTACACGGACGCCGTCCCAGCCTTCGGGCGTCTCTCGATACTTGCACGACTTGTAGGAGGACAGAAGCAGCAAGCATATCATCTGGGGAGTGTTACACATAGGGATACATATGGTGTTATACGAAGTACCTCGATCACAAACACCCTTCAGTACAATCCTTTACACACACTCTACCCCGCCGAGCTCGCGCCAACTCTGCATCCACTTTGCGTCACCAACAAGACGAATGTTTTCAAGGTGTAGTTCGAATGCACGTCCCGATCGGTGCCGTATCTTCATCCGCTTCTGCAAGACGCGCACGAGATCTTTGACGTTCACCTCATGCGTGCCCTCGCCAGCGATTCCTCGGAGCCAGAGCGTTTCGAGTGAGGGAATAAGGTCGCGTGAAGCGAGCGGCATGAGCGAGCGAGTCGAGGGTGCGTCGATGTATAGTGTGCGCAAGTTGGGGAGATGGACGAGTATCTCCGTCCAGATGGCGCCGCTGTTTCTGCCGCTTGAGAAGAGGCCTTCACCGCCGTGGACGAAAACTTGCGTCACGCCGTGAAGCGCAGAGCAGCAAGCGGGAGAAGCAGGGATTTCCGGTAGCGTCCATGCATTGATGTCCCAACATGCGTAGATGGTGAACGCTGGCTCGGAAGCACTCGTGGAGGCTGACGAAGAGACAGTCCTGGTCAGTGCCGTACTAGAATGCGCGGACGAGGTCTTGACGTGGGTAGCGTCCAAGTCCCTATCCATCGCTAGCGTGCTTGGAGTATAGCCCTTGATAGAGCAGCGCGACGGATTGCCATCATAGAATTGTGATTCGTAGAAAGAAAGGGTCTCGATGACGCCGTGTGAGCCGTGGGTGCTGGACTTGTCACTGTCGTGCACTGATTGGGCGTGTTCACACGCAACAGAGCAAAGAAACGAAACTTCCGACTCAACCTGCCATGGTGCCATGAGCGCTGGTTGAATCCCTGGGCGGAGGACCACGTGTTGGTGGAACCACCAACCTACGCGAGGGTTGTCGAAGACGATGAAAGTGTTGATAGAAGGAAAATGGACTATCGGAGAGGTAGGTGTGTCGTTCGCGTCTCTAGAAATCGCGGGGAAGCAGTTGTAGAGTTCTATATCCTCAAGGGTGTGGCGTGATTCGCTCAAGCGCGCGAGGAGGTGACCAGGAGGATAATGGTAGTGTGCGGGATTCTCGCCGGTGGGAAGCCTGTCTAACCCAATTTCGAGAGACACCAGTCCGTTGCAGCGCCAATCAATAATGTAATCGTATAGATTCAGCTTCTGCAAGGCGGGTGCAACGATGCATGGCACGTCCGCGAAAGAGTACCCCGGTTCGTCGGTCACGGTGTCGCCCCTCACGCAAGAGATAATGAGGCAGGTGACCCACGCAAAGTTGATGAGGGGAGGTTGCCCAGGCGTAGGTCGAAGGTAGGCAGTGAGATCTCGCCTGTGCTCGAGGTCGCCGACCATTGTGAAAGCCGAAAGAAACCCATCGACGTAACACGCCGCACCACCCTTCCAAGTAGGACGAATGCCGCAAAACACGCCCACGCCATTGTCCATCTCCATCATACTCCTCAGAGGCGTGTTCGTATTTCCGTATGTTATAGGGTCCAACGTGTTTAGATCATGCTCTGGCAAAAGGTCAACTCGCGCATAAGTCGTTCGATTGCCGTTCGTGTCCTCGGCGCAGCCAGCTTTCCAGTCAGGCACCCTTTCCGCTACGTCGCGCCACCATTTGCAGACCGCCGGACACACCAGCCAGCCAGGGTCTGCGCGCGCAAGGTCCGGAGGGCCGACGCACTCAACGATGTAAGTGAGGAGTTCGTTAGGAACTTTGTAGATGGGAGGTCGCTGTCCGAGCATGTGCGTAAAGTGATGATGGTGGTGCAGGAAGAGGTTGGAAAGAGTCGCTAAAATATGTCGCAGTTCAGAGAATGTGGTTGTCGATCATTAGTGGCTGGACAGTGGATGTGTTCGCGCTGCGGCATGTGCGGCCGAAAACCACATCGGCAAGTGAAGATCACGGCGCCTGGAACTTGGACGAGGACTCAGGCAACGAGTCGTCAATGAGAAGGCGGAGAACGCATGGGGCTGAAAAGTGCGGTTGCATAGTACTGTTGCAGACTTATGCGACGGGAGATGCTCGTTCATCGCAAGCCACGATGTCGCGTGTGCGCGCCGATGATATGCGACGGCTCTGGCCGGGCCGAAAGCCGATGATGTTGACTGAACCCCTCCGCGGCATCTTCGAAGCTTGACTTCCGACTTTCATGGCGTTCAAGTGTACTAGCAATGATATGCGCACTATAGTCGCACTGTTGTGGGACAAAAATGGTGTTTAACCATCACCGAAACCAAGTCTGCGATAATCTCCACCCTTCACAAATGACACGGAAAGAAATCCATTTCTAAGAGGCATTCTGCAGCAATAACTCGTACTAATAGCACACAGGTACTCTGATGGGTATACAGTTTGGCTAGATATTATACACGAAACGGAGTGCGCACAATTATGCGCCCATCCTCCCAAAGCCGTTCGCATGCCTGAATACTCTCAAGATCACCGGCGATTGTGAGATTCACGAGTTGCACCTCCATCTGTTTACGGCGTGTCATGATATCGACCAGTGTCCTGGCATCAATTTTGCGCGCCTTGGGCCTTGGAGCGGTAAAACGACTCTCCTTCGGAGCAAGAGCGTCTTTATCGCCATGGTTCATCGGCTCGCAACTAGCCTCGGAATCATCTCCTCCTTTCAACCCATCATCCTTTGTCAACTCCTCGATGCTCTCAACCGCGCTGTTCTGCTCTGCGCCGTTGTCGTCGTTCTGCAGGTCGTAGACTTCTTCTGAGTAATCGTCACCCTCCGAGTCGTAGCTACTCTCCGAGTCGTAGTCGGTCTCTGAGTCAGAGGAGTCGCCATCAGCGTCATCGTCGCCTTTGGATTCGTTATCGCAGCCTAGCCATAACGTGCGCAGTTCAGGTAGAAGGTCGGGGTCGTCGATGAGCGGCGCAAGGGAGGCGGAAGACGGCGCGTAGATATACACAGAGTGCACATTCGGAAGGTGGCGTAGAACTGATGTCCAGACCTCCGCGCTCGAGTCCGACTTGAAGAGTCGAGTGTCAAACCCTTCGATGAACACATGCTTGATCCCGTGCAAGGCAGAGCAGTGTACGCCGCAGGAGTTACTGGTGCGCGGAGCGATATTCCAAGCATCGAGATCCCACGCGAGCTTCGTCACGAACTTCGGTTCAATACCAGGCACTCGCCCATCGAGATTTCGGACGTCCTGCTCGGCGTCGTAATCGACGTAACGGGCAATGCAGCACTGCGCGTACAGAGCTAAGATTGCAGTAGGGTCGTGGCGTAACCAAGGCTTGCGTATCCCCGTGATGCGAGATGCGGTGACGATGGAGCCACCCTCGTACTCGCTCCCGTTGCGAAAGGTCAGAGCATCCAGCTCTCCATGAACCCCAGGAAGAGCGGGTTTGGGGTCGGGAACCAAGTGGGCGTACTCGCACGCAAGAGAACGAAGGGAACCGATGGCAGATCTATCATAACCTTCGAGGAGAGGTGGGGAGGTGACGGGGAAGCCTACTCGCGCACAGAGCCAGCTCGCTTCGCGCGACATATCCACGATCTCAAGGTCACGCAGGCAAGGGAACTCTTCGGCAGGGCTACGCCTTCTGTGACAATCATCCTCTGGCACCGTTGTGAGGCAATCTAGGAGCCGCACTCGCTCAAGAGTCAGCCGGGAGTCGTGCAATCGAGCCAAGAGCTGCGAAGCAGAGTAGCGGTAGACTTCGGGAAGTCCTCCAGTACTCGGTCCCCTCATATCGATGTTAAGACTTTTGAGGCTGTTGCAACGCCAGTCTACGACGTAGCCGGACAGGTAAAGCTCCTGCAGCGCGGGCGCCACGATGCACGGTACATCTGCGAACGAGAAGTTCTTCTGGTCGGCATGTTCCCCGTGGCACATTATATAAATACTGCTTATCCACGTGAGATTCGGACGAGGCAGCCCGTGAAGGGGAGAGCCACCGAGATAGCGATCGATCCCTTGAGGCGTGATCTCCTCGACTTGGTCGCCGCCGGGGCTGACACTGAGAGATGCGCCCAAGTACTTCAAGTTTCCCCCTTCGTAAGCAGGAATGAAGCTCAAGCGCCTGCCGTTCTGCTTGTTGCTGACGGAGAACTGCCTGTCTGGAGCACTGGCGGGCAGGTGAAGTTGAAGTTTTTCATATAGCGAGTACGTGCGCCATCCATACTTCTCCCGCGCGCCACCGTCGGGTCCGATGATCTCTCCGGACTCCCAGCATGCGGCAATCTTTCCCACTACCTCCCGAAGACGACGACAGATGGCAGGCACCACAAGCCAGCCAGGGTCACAGCATGAGGCGTCAGGAGGGCCTATGAGCTCAACAATCGTAGCAAGCAGTTCGTTGGGAAGATCCATCAAGGATGTATGCGGGGTAGACGTAACAGCGAGAGGCTCGTTGAGGAGCTTGGGGATGCCAGAAGGCTGTTTGCGAGACATGGTTGGCGAGCGGGGATGGCGTTGATGTTGTGCTGAACAAGAGTGGCGATGGAGTTCATATATGGTTGCCCGTGAGAGTCGTGCTTTAGTTCAAAGAATAAGGGCGGATTGTCGCTTGTCGCAGACACGGTCGTAGCATTGTTCTGCAAAGACAAATGGACAAAAGCACTGCGATGGCGACCGCAGGGACAAAGCCGAGCATGTCCGAGAAGGCCTCGAAGAATAGAGCCTATTGTATGAGGATCTCCAGCATCAATTGAGAGGAGATACGCTCTTCTGAGCTGTCTGGGTACGTATGGACATCGCGGTTCGACGCCAAGTGGTCGAGGGCGGCCAGCACGGTGACTGATCCGGGTGCCTCAGCCCGAAGTCCGGCCGCGCTGAAGTCGCGCTCAACGCGTCCGTTCGCTCCTTGTTCCCGACGATCACCACCCTCTACCACCGCCTATCCAGCCCAAGCGCTCACAGCTCAATCTCGCCCTCGTATTCTTCTCCGCGTCCTCTCGTCATTCTACGCTGGCTTCTCGTCTAACATGGCTCAGCCTGCAATGAGGGCGCATCATTGACATACTCCAACCTTTCGAGCACTGGGAAAGCCGGACGCGATTCCCTCTCTTATGACGCGTCAATGCGGTCTTTGACGTGTCCTGTGTATCCTCGGCATGTTTTCTGCGCTCACGACGCGCTCTTTGGACTTTTGACGCGTCTATCGCACCCTTAATGCGTTATCGGCGCTCTGGACGCGTCTTTTGCCCTCCGCGTCCTCGACGCGTTCCTGGCGCGTCTCTCGCGTCACGGATGCCACTTCGTTCCCACGATGCGCTCTCGCATATCGTGTACAGTGCAGGTACGTGCCTAATTTCTCATCGTGTCTTGGCTCAGGCTGACACGCCGCTCAAGGGCGATGTCCAACCACCGCGACGGAGAACCTATTGTTTGCTTGATCTGAGCAGTGCATCTCATATCTATCTATTACGAGCGCTCTAACGTGCGCCCAGATCTCTATCTACTCTGGGTGTTCCCCTTGTTCATACGTAGTAGACGTCCGATTCTTGCTTTCAGTGGTACTTTTTTTGCCTGAGATGTGTTTGCTCGGGTACCTGTAGGAGCTTTTGCATGTATGTACGTATATGTATATGATATAAGTATGTTACAATTTATGCACTTTAATCACGAGAGAAAGGCAGAAAGGATTAGATGAGAAGGCCCCGTAGTACCCGAGCTCGAGAGAGGCATGCTTGGATCTGAGAGCCTCGGAAGGATTGCGGACTTGATTCAACTGACACTCATCGCACTATATTCCCGACACTGAGAAGCAATAAGTTCGTACTTTGGCAATGTTCATATCAAATAAAGCCGATACATCGATTCCACTATGCCCTACAAGGCCCTTTGTGCTATACACGTTTTGTGGCGATACGACCTTCAAAACATATCTCACATATCGAGGAGGGAAATCCCGTGCCCACAGCGATCCTCTTAAAACCGTTCGAATTCCTACACACTCTGGGGATCACCGACAACTGTGAGATTCACGAGTCGTAGTGTCAAGTTGCGCGACTTCAAGATGGAGAATAACAATCCAGCGTCGATCTTGCGCTCCTTCGCCTTTGGATCGGTATAGCCCTGCGAGTCCCAATTGAGAGCGCCTTCGTCGGGGACGCTCGTCAGGTGACCACCCTTTGCATAGCCGCCCACTATCAGGTCATCGATGCCCACTGATTTACCTCCACTATCCATGACGGTATCGATAGGTTTCCATGCGTAGACTGCCTCCAAGTTGACGTCGCCCTCCTCCGAGTTGGCGTCGCCCTCCAAGTTGGCGTCGCCCTCCTCCAAGGTGGCGTTGACCTCCTCCGAGTCAGACTCAGGCTCATGGTCACTCTCCGAATTGTAGTCGGTATCACGCCCATATCGGAAGTTTCTATCAATATCGTCATCGCCCTTCGATTCATCGTCGCATCCCAGCCACAGATATTCAAGCGAGGGTAAAAGGTCTGGCTCGTTGATGAGCGGTGCAAGGGAGGCGGAAGACGGCGCGTAGATATAGAGAGAGCGGACGTTGGGAAGGTGGCGAAGAACCGCTGTCCAGACTTGCGCGTCCGCGTCTTGTCTGAAGAGTCGACTATCGAAACCCTCGATGGATACGTGTTTGATCCCGTGCAAGGCAGAGCAGTGAGCGCCGCAGGCGTCGGTGGTGGAGGGAGGAACATTCCAGTCATCGAGATTCCACCCTAGCTTCGTCACGAACTTCGGCTCGATACCAGGCACCCGTCCATCGAGTTCCCTAACGTCCTGCTCGCGATCGTAGTCGACGTATCGCGCAATGCAACACTGCGCGTACAATGCCAAGATTGCAGTAGGGTCCTGGCGTAACCGAGGCCGGACTATCCCCCCAATGCTGAAGGCCGTGATGATACAGCCATCCTCGTACTCGTCTCCATTACGAAAGGTCAGGGCATCCAGCTCCCCATGAAACCCTGGAGGTGCGGGTTGGGGATCGGGAACCGAATGGGCGTACGCGCATGCGAGAGAGCGCAGAGAACCGATAGCAGACCTATGGTACCCATGTACGAGAGGCGGGGAAGAAGCCGGAAAACCGATTTGCGCACATAGCCAGGCAGCTTCACGGGGCGTCTCCGAAAGAACGTCGAGGTTACGCAGGCGACGGAAGCTAGGGACAGGTGCACGTCCCTTGCGAGGATCATTCTCTGGCACCGTTGGAAGGCAACCGGAGAGCTGCAGATGCTCGAGAGTCCGCCGCGAGTCATGTATGCGCGCGATGAGCTGTGTAGGGGGATAGCGGTAGTTTGTGAAAGGTTCTCCAACTCTCGGCCTGCCCATCGAGATGGTGAGACGTTTGAGATTGTGACAGCGCCAGTCTACGACATATCGAGATAGACGCAGCTCTTGCAGTGCGGGCGCGACGATGCACGGTACATTTGCAAACGAAAAGTTCTCCTGGTCGACGTGTACTCCGTGGCGCGATATCTCTATACTGGCCATCCACGTGAGATTCAGACGAGGCAGCCCGGGAACAGGAGAGCCGGAGAGATAACGGTCGATCGCCTGAACCGTGTCCTCGTCGCTTTTGGGGCTGAGATTGAGAGATGCACCAAAGTACTTCACGCTCCCGCCTTTGTATGCCGGGCTGAAGCTCAGATTCCTGCCGTTACGCTCGTCGTGTATGGAGAACTCTTTGCTTGGGTTGTCGGCGGGCAGGCGAATTTGCTCGTACCGGGGGAATGTTCGCCACTCATACTTCTCTCGTACGTCTCCACCAGGGCCAAAAACCTCCCCCGATTCCCAGCAGGCGGCAATCTTTTCCGTAACCTCCCGGATACGACGGCAGACGGCAGGCACCACGAACCAACCAGGGTCGCAGCACGAAGCATCAGGAGGGCCGATGAGCTTGACGATTGCGGTAAGCAGCTCGTTGGGGAGATCCATCAAGGATATCTGCGGGATAGACACGGCGGCGAGAGGCTCGTTGAGGAGTTTGGGGACGCTAGAAGGCTGTGGGCGAGACATGGCTGGCGAGCGGGATTGGTGTTGATATTGTGGAGAACAAGAGTGACGACGCTGTTCATATACGGTGAGCCGCGAGAGTCGTGCTTCAATCTAGAGAATAAGGGCAGACTGCCGCTTATTGTGAACACGGCCATGGCCTTGTACTGCAAGGACAAATGAACAAAAGCGCCGCGATGGGGACAAAGCCGATCATGCTAGAAAGAGCCTCGAAGGATAGAGCTTATTGTCTGAAGCCTAGTTCTGCGAGAGGAGCAGTTCTGAGCAGTAACCTGCTGGTAACGACGGGATATGGTCGTCGCCGTTCGACCTCAAGTTGCTGCGGCACGCTCCGGGTGGCTCGGTCCGAACTTCCGACCGCCCCTTTCTTGTTCATATGGCATTTGAGTGTACTTAATGCGACTGCGATGATGTCTGAACGAGAACAGAAGGAAGACAGTCTTTTCGTTTCATATCTATACCTACGATCTGTTTGTATACATGAGTAAAGTAAGTACTAAGTTCTCAGTGGCAATCTATCCTCATGTTTGATCATCCAGATATACATCGTCCGACAAAGTGAAATCACGAGTTCTGTACAGCTCCTGTATGTCCTCAGCATTCCCGACAATGTTGACGTTCACGAGACGAAGCTCAAGAGTGCGTCTCGCTCCACCGCGCAGCTGCTCCCGCAAATCCACGATGTCGAGCAGCGATTGGGCGTCTACATCGCCTTTCGACCCGTTTCTGAAGCCCAGCCATAGCCTTCTCAGCTCAGGTAGGAGACCGTGCTCGTTGATGAGAGGCTGGAGTGCGGCTGGCGAGGGTGCGTGGATGTATAAGAAGCGCACACCGGGAAGATGACGGAGTATCGCTGTCCAAATTTGCGCATCGGTAGCATCTCTAAGAAGTTGACTCTCGTGGCCGTCAATGAAGAGATGTCGTACACCGTGCAGTGCAGAGCACTGTACCCCAAGAATACTGTCGCTGAGAGGCAAGGTTGATTCCCATCCATTGAGTGTCCAGCCAAGATGGGTCACGAAGACGGGTCTCAACCCAGTCCAACCACAATCAAGATCCATAACATCGTCAACGTAGTTGGAGTTTACGTATCGCGGTATAGCCTCGTACGCGTAGAAATCATGGCAAAATCCTGGGTGCGGGCTCGGAACCAGCGTCGTGATCTTGCTTGCAGTAACGGTGCATCCCACTGAACCGTTGGGTCTGTTCACCTTCGCCTTGCGGATAGTTAGAGCATCCAACTCTCCATGGAACGTGGGGAGCGCGGGTTTGGGATGAGAGACTGAGTGGGCGTACTCGCATGCAAGGGAGCGGATGAATCGTAGGTCAGATGCAGCCCTAGCATAAAAAACTGGCGGGTAGTTTTCAGGAAATGTCATACGCTGACAGAGCCACCACGCCTCGCGAGGGGCAGCTAACATGCGGAAGTCTCTCAAGCAAGGGAAGTCTGTGCTCTCTTCATTACACGTATTCGTGATTGAAATGCAGCGTACAAGCGCAACACGTTCTAGAGTGAGTCGCGAGTCACGAAGGCGTGCAAGAAGGTGCGAAGACGGAATACGGTAGTTTGAAATAGCATTTTCGTCTTGAGGGGGGTGAGTCATACGTATCCCAAGGATCCTCAGGTTGGTGCAACACCAGTCCAGGACATAGTTAGTGAGGACCAAGACTTCCAGCGCGGGAGCAACGATGCACGGTACACTCGAGAAGGAGAATTCCGGATCTGGCTCATGTTGACCTATCAAGGATATACCGAGGCGGGTAATCCACGAAAGGTTGAGACTAGGCGACTGCTCTGGATGCGCGGCGGCACGAAAGTATTGGTCGACGGTCTGGCGTTCACGCAGATACATATCCCAAAGCCATTTGCAAATAACACCTCCTCTTTTATACTCCACGTTCCCGCCTCTGTATACCGGGAAGAAGGTCCAAGACACGTGTAGTCGTGCGTCGTCCGCATAGAACTCTCGAGACAGGCCGTCACGTTCAGAGTCAAGCTTCGACGGCATGCGCAAGCCGTATTCCACGATGCTATCCGATTCCGGATAATATATCTGGCCATGTTCCCATGTGCGCAGACCTTCCGCTACCTCGCAGAGTCGCCGGCAGACCGCCGGCAGTACGAGCCAGTTAACTTCACAGGACGAGATGTCCGGTGGGCCGATGCATTCGACGATCTTGGAAAGAAGCTCATTGGGTAGCTTGAAGATGAAAGCATTCTTGACAGTGACAGGGTGCTCTGCGGGATTGGCGGAGACGGAAGGCTGTTGACTAGACATGGGTGACGAGGTTCAGACGGTGCGCGCAGACCTGAAAGTGCGATGGTGTCCCTTATATACAGCATCGCGTGAGAGCCAATGCTGGGTGCCCATGCAAGCAACAAGGGTGAGCCACCGCTCATCGACAAGGTGAACAAAGCCTTGCATCGCCCTGTCTACCACACGTTGACAACCAGAAGAACAAAGGCGGTCAGAGCCTCACGCAGCACCCGAGAGTCAATGCGGAGCTGGGTATCATCCAGTTCTTGAAGATCATCGCAGTATAACATTTTGAGGCAGGTCAGTCGAGAACATGGCTGTTCCGGGACTGAAAGAACCGGCTTGTCATCTCAAAGGAAAATCCTGACCGGGCCGGTGCCGGTCCGGGGTCGTTTCGCAACCCTCCTGCGCACTCAGGGGCTTTAGCGCACGCGGTTTAGGGGCTCCAGTTAGTCTGGTCCAACTCGTTTGGGAATGGCGGGCGCGTCGCAATGACGTCGCGGCGGTCGCGCGAGTGCGCATTTAACCGCTTTCGGTTTTTAAGAACACGGGATCGTGAGAGCATTCCCGGCCCGCCTTGAGCCGAAGACTCATAGTGAGCGGATACTGGACACACCTGGCCATACCCAGCTCTGGTAGTGAGCCAAAGATACTTTTTCTTCATGATGCACTGCTGGGAGAGCCTGGATTGACCATAATCTGCCTTTCTGGCTCGCACATGCTCTGGAGACCCGCATAGCAGCCCACAGCTCAACCTGATAGCGGTTTATACAGCATCGAAGCGGGCTGAAACCTTTCCCCTACACTGCGAATGCATTAGCATGGCCTAAAACTGCAGAGTGAGCGCTCCTGTGGACTTACACTCTCAGAGCGAGGTCGAATACGCGACCCATCGTGCTTTGCGCCGACGCGTTCTGATAACTCACGTGCTCTTAAAAACCGAAAGCGGTTAAATGAAAGCTCGCGCGACGTCATTGCGACGCGCCCGCCATTCCCAAACGAGTTGAGCCAGACTACAACGAAGAGTACTCGAGCTTGCCTCCGTCACTCTTCTTGTAGTCGGTCACCAGACTAGGCTCCAGTCCCCTTTGCTCGCTTGCGTGCATTTTGCAGTTGACCACCATGATGTACTCAGGACTGAAGAACGAGGCCCCTCCCTCCCCTACACCTAGACTATCAACGTACGATGTCAATCCCGCTGAAGTGTGGCCATGTTCTGCGGTCTTGCTCCGTCCTGCACGGCTCTGACTCTTTGCGCATGCCCACTGACACGCCGTCATGTTCGTACTGGACCAGGACTGCAGCCCGGCCATTCTTCCATGTTCCTGTCCAAGACAACGTTCGTCGTTCCTGCCGTACGAGTCGCAGTAATCTATGATTGCAATTGCCCGATCACCTTCCTTGATTCGCAACTCGTCTTCAGTCAGGGATACATGGCTATATTCCAATCCACATCTACTTCACGAAAGAACAATTCACCACCAGCATCATGTTCGCCGAACCTTGGACCAGATCTCGGCTTTTCAAGGTCTATCGTCTTCGCCCCAGGGTAGGCACGCTCAACTCGAAACGGCCGCGCAAAGCGTGGCCGTGGAGAGATGCGTGCTTCGACTCACAGTCCGTGAGTTATACCTGTAAGATGCAGAATATTGGAACCCACCGTAAGATTCGTCTGCGCGGTTAGCAAGATCAAGGAGAAAGACGCTCGGGCCGACTAGAGACGATTGCATGACACCGTTGAACGGCACTATCCGACCACGACCAACATGCACATCAAGACCGCACGGCGGCACGACTGGAACGAAATGGTATATTGCTATCGCATATGGACTAGTAGCTACCTCACATGTAGCACCGGTCCAGGGCTTCGCGCCCAAGTTACGGAGTGGTTGACCGAACTGTGAAGGGCTGGGGATATCGAAAGTATGTGTTCATACGCGGGGGGCGTTGTTGACCGCGTTGGGGCGTATGTTACTTGCTTGTACCTAGTAGACGTACTTAACGTGAGCGTAGATACTCTGCCGGAAGCTCTTCGTCGTTCATTGCACAGTTCATATGGTGTAACCCAGTCCCGGTAATGCCCCGGAGGGGCCGTGCAGTTCGAGTTCAAGTCATCCGCGAGGTCGCGCGCGGCTTTCTTTACCGGGCCGCACTTCCGGTTGGGCGCACGCCGGCCGGCTCGCCAACATCGAGTCTTGCTTTCCGCCTCCATCTCATCGACCAGAGATTTAGTACTGTTACGGATGTCAAGCGGAGTCAGAGATCTGCTTGAGCGGTACTCTGAAGACTGTGAGATGTAGTTACCCGACCAATTCAAGCATAGCGGATGTGGGCGAACGGCTAAACCCTGGGACGCATAGTATCCTTTGACAGGTATGCATTCCTAGCTCTAGCCGTGGCGTCGCGGCGGGTTCGATTCCCGAGCGTTCGAATAAGAGATGGCGGTCATGTTTTTGTTGTTTCAGAGCAAGGAGCCTGGCATTACTAAGTACAGGCCGAACTTCAATTTTGAATCGTATTGGATCATAGTACCTGCTCATGGACAAACACGCTAGAGAGGCAGATTGGAGAGCCGAAGTCGAGAGGGCGAGTGAACGTAGAGACCGCATATATCCCAAAGCGTTACAGGCGAACGTGGACGAACGGCCAACCTCTGGAACCACATATCCTCATTTGACGGGTATGCATTCCTTGCTCTGGCCGTGGCATCTCCTCGGGTTCGACCCCCGAACGTTCGAGTGGACTCGGCGAGTGCGAATTGCGTTTTATTTTCTCGGCGCTGGCATCCAGTTACTGCTTCGGACTCGAGACGGCTAGTAGTAGTAGTAGTAGCAGTAGTAGACCACCAACGCCCCCTCCTGGCGGAGGCGTCCACGACCAGGCTGTACAAAGCATGAGGCCGGGAGCACGGTTGTGAGTGTACGCTTGCCTATGGTACAATATACACAAAAGGTCGTCCGGAGCGTAAAGAATCGTATCAGTACAACAACAAGCACCAACAATCACCAACGAAGATCGAACATCTAATCGTACATCCATCCACCCTCCAATCATCCACATCTACACATAGTCCATCTTCCCTAAACCCTCCCGGCAACGACTCTAACGCCAATCTCAAGAACCGGCACCTCGCCCGTCCCACGTCCTTTAGTACCCGGCTCGACAGGCATAGCAACCAGTAAGGCAAGTTGCATATCTTCCGCCTCGGTATCTCGAGTTGTAGATGTTAGTTCTGTTCCGGGTTCTGTGGGGGTTGTTGGAGGTTTGGATGGTCGTGTGAAGGGTAACAGAGGCCAGCGTCGGGAGGGTAAGGGTGTGTCTGCTGATGATATGTCTGCTATCCGAGGCGCGGGTGTCGGACTATAAGGATCCCGACGGCTGAAGAATGGAACTGCGAAACTTGGTCGTTGGACTGGACGGGGAGGGCGTCTGGGCGTTGATTCTGGGATTATTGGAGGAGGTGCTTGTGCTTGAGCGGCGAGAAGAGCGGCGAGTGGTGCGAGGGAGAGCGGCTATAGCAATCCACAACGTATTAGGAAGAGAAGCAAACCATGAAGAGAGATGAGATCGTACCGCAGCCTTCTCCCCAACACTTCCACCCTCGTCACCCTCTCCATCCCACCTCTTCTCAGCCGGCCAAACTTCATACATAACCGGTCTCTTCCCAACATTCACATTCCCACCTAATCCACCATGTCGTCTCGGAGTATGAATGAGTGCTTCGGGCGGGAGTACGCCTGCTGCTACTAGTGCACGTAGACGACGGCGCAGGACGTAGGAACGAGTGATTATTGCGGCGGAGATTGAGAGGAGGAGGGCGAGGGTTACGAGGAATGTGTAGACTGTGTGACGTTGGAGGTGGGCGTGTAGTGGGCGTAAGCAGGCGTGTAGGGCGTGAGCGTGAGGATACAGGAGGGTGGAAGATAGCGAGGCAGATCGTCAGCGCTAGTAATCACAGGATTGTAACTGAGAGAACGCACGGTACAGCGAACTACTCGTACTAGGCCCCGAGTTCCCAGTACTGATCGTAGCACCACTACTAGCCGACGCAGGCGCGCCCGTAGGGTCAGCAGCGGCCGTCGATAAGCCCGGAGGCGTGAATGTCGGTGTAGGCGTCGTAGAGGACATCGTATAGACAGGGATTGGGTCGTGCGAGTGGGCTTCAAGTAGGAGAAGTCTGAGGGGGTACGGGGATGATTGGATGGTAGCACAGGAGATACGAGTGTTCGGTACGCAGAGATGATGTAGATGTGCGCCTCCAGGGCGGGTCCTCCAGCTCAGATCCTACAAGTCAGTTCGAGTCGAGGGGGCTAACAGTGAGACGAAAGCAGGAGGCAAGAGGTAGGAAGCAAAGACCGTGACGGACACATTCGCGCTAGTCGAAGTGGGTCGACCAAGGCTTGAGACGGTACGCGTGATTGTGTTACCGAGCCCTACGCCATCCGCATCCGGAGATGATGAGCGTGGGCTTGGATCGTCCGAAATCTCCGCGGGGAGGCGCGTGCCACACGTTCGGTTGTACGATACGAATTCTATATTTGGTTGCTTCCAGTCTTATCTCTTCCATTGCACATCCTAACAATCGCGCAAAGTACAGTATGGACAGAAGAGAGTAAACCTCGAGAATACCCCGCCTCATCGCTTACCCCGCACAAACGCTTCCCATTCCCGCGTTGTCCCCTTCCGTCCATCCATCGCCCTGTCAAGCTTTCCCTGCGCAGTGCGAACAGCGGTGCAGACGCACAAGCGCTCATCTACCCCATCATGTCGGTTCTTCGAGGTACTAGTACCCGCACGCCACACCTATCCAGCCCTCCTTCTCCCGCCCACGCCCGCGCAGTGCGAACATGTTGCTCACAGCGGTGTAAGGCGCTCATCTCACACCTAAGTAGCGACCCTTCTCCGAGGCACCCCTTCGACAGGTCTATCATATCTATCTTCTTCGCGCAATGTGAACGAGCCGCTCGTAGCTGTGCAGGATGGGCAACCCGTCTGGTGAGTTGGGATCGAGTGATGCTTCGCCGAGGTACCCGAGGCTGTATGGGAATAGGACTGAACGGTCCACTGAACGAGCTGACATGCCTCCCACTGCGCACACGTCGACGTGCCCCTACATTCGTCCTGCTGCCACGCCATTTCAACCTGTATCACGTCGACTGCGCGTACCGCTCAACACCCCATGAGCAACGGTGAGCTTACCAGTCCGCTGTTGAAGCTTGAATGTCGATCGCAACAGTTGTTGGGTAAGAAAGGAGTTTCATATCCACATGAAAGGACAGACATAGACAAGACAAGAAGAGGAGGAAGAGACCGTAAGTAAATCACAAACTGTTCGTGCGGGACGGACGAGTGAGGAGGAGGGCAGACATGGGGGCGGTATCGCGGGAAAATGATTCACGGAACGTCAATCATAATGGAGAGCATGTACAGCACGCAGGTTCCAGGGAGCTGCATAGACATATGTATGTACTGGAACGCAAGAAAGACTGCGGTGTCCGTTGTCGACTGTCCGAGATCAAGAGCAGGTCGTATTGCCCGTCCAGAGGCGTGGTGAGAGTCGGTCGATTGGTCGAGGTCGATGTGCCTACGAAAGCTTCTCGTATAGTATAATGGCGATGACGAGGATAAGCACGAGTACGATCGCGCCCGTTACTAGTTTCTGCTTGTACGCCCTACCACCAGCTGTCAGCAATGAGCGTGCGATAATTGATAAACACCGATAAAGAGACGCCGCACGAGCGTAGAATGGAATGTGAAGGAAAGGGTAAAGAGAAGAACGCACTGCCTGATCATCTTCTTAAGCGTCCCACTAGCCCTGTCAATGCTCGAGTCGGCCGTATGAAGCGTATCCCTTGCGTTCTCGATCTGCGAACGTTGAAGACCGAGGTTACGCAGGATGTCGGCGCCTTGAGCTTCCGTCTCCAGGGCAATCCTATGAAGTCGCAAAAATATCAGTACACGCCAGACGTAGCGACAATGCCGCGCGAGGAGACGGGGACCTCGCAACCAAGAAGTTATACGGGAAAAGTAGACATACCGCTCGCTCTCCCGCAACCTGTTGCTTCCGTCCTCCAATAACGCCGTCCCAGCGAGTAACCGTCCCCGCTCATTACTCCCATACGGCTCGTCCGAGCTCGCATATTGAGCACCTGAAGATACGAATAACTCAGCATCTTGCCTCTCTCAAATGCAAGAAACCATAACGTACCGCCCTTTCCGCCCAACAGCTCTCCCCTAGCCCCAGCAGCATGCGCATCCCTAGCAGCCTTCTTCGCCCTTGCGAGGTCGGATTTGGCCGTCCTTGCACGAGTGGAGTAGGATGGACGGAGGGAAGTGGGTATGCCTTGGATCTCGATTTCCATTTGGGAGAGCATCTCGTCTGCTTCGTCTAGTTCCATTTCGACGCGGCGGAGGGCGGCTTTCTTGCCCTCTATAAAGTTCGTTAATATTTGAAGTGGTCATTGAATGGATAGTTGTGGTTTAGAGCGGAGAGGAGAAGAGGATGTGGAGGTGCGGGGACGGGTATTACTGTATATTGGCTGGGTGCAGAGAGGAGAAGATGTACGTACCGGCGCCTTGTTCCTGCGCACCATCGAGCTTCTCGCGCACGCCGTCAAGAATCTGCCGAAAGTCGGCCTCGTAGCTATCGAACAACGCGGTCGGTGCGTCCATCGCGTCAGAGATAGGTGCTCAGTTCAAGTGGTGTTTCGAGCGAGATGAGTCAAAGCGGCCGGGAGCAAGGAGACTAAAGAGCCGAGAGGGAGAGAGTACGGTGAAAGGTAGAGTATAGGTTAGAGGCGAGATGGTTGGTTGGAGAGCTGGGCGCCAGAGACGACGGCACCCGCGCCGAGCGCTGAGGCGCGCTCTCTCACGCTTACACGTGTCGCCTTTTGTTCCCCGAACTTCCTCTGAGAGAGGTACGGTCATGATGCTCTCCGCCAAGCTGAGAGGTCTGATACTGTATACACGATACTCCTCTGAACCCTTTGATATGTGCGACAGACGGATATGGTCATAAACACTCACTATGATGTCACGGGCTCTCTCAATAGTGCCTTCGCCGCCCTCTCCGCCGACCTAGTGCATTGGTGGACTCATCCTTCCTTGCTGCCGCACTCCCTCAAAAAGAACGTAAAAACGACGCCAGCACTTCATGCGACGTTCGGGAGTCGAACCCGACAGAAGAGACGCCCTCGGCTTGCTCGCTGTCATTCGCTTTGGATGCGAACAATCATCTCAGCGATACAAGCCGTTCATCTACGCCGCTCTGCTTGAACGATGCTCTGAAGCAATCTCATCGTCTCCTGTCGCGTGGTGTATGTGATGCACTGCGCACTCGCTCGAGTACGCCGTCTGCCGAAGCTTGAAGACTTTTAATCGAGGACCTCGACTGCTGCTCTCCTGCGCTGCGTACCGTTGAGCACCATGTCAAAAAAGGACTTCAGACAACGCACTGACGTGTACGGAACTCGAACCCGCTCTGACGCCTGGGCAAGCTTCATGCCTGCCGTTCGTCCACGTCGCCTACCATATATACCCCGCAGCTAGTCTAAGCCTCGTATCCTTGCCTAGGGTCCCTGTACTCCATTCACAGACGGATCTGGTTTCTCCATATGGCTTGTCCGTTGTCTAAGCATGCACCTGGAAAGGCCTACTGTCGGCGATCCTGTGGAAGCTGATATCACAGGCGAGGCCATTCACTTGACGCGACTCGAGCTTTCAAGACAACGATTTGCACTCGAACGGCCACGATCTCAGCCAGCCCTCTGGGGTGCATTGCTGTACCCGCTTCATCAATGATCTGATTCTCACTTTGATCTTTGAACAAACGAACAACAACGGCTTTCGCGCGGTCTTGTGTTAAAGGCCACGAGCGAACTCATCCAACAGGCATGGGCATCAATTCAGAAAACTCAAGTATACTACCGCTTGAGCCACGTTCATTGACGGGACGGTACTAGCTTTTGTGCTGCACAGACAGATAGACAAAGCTCCGGCGTTATAGAAACCGTAGCGCCTGACATCGTGTTGTAGTCAAAGCTGTGGTTGGCCGCGGTGGACAAAGAGCGATTCTCACGGGAGACCTATATAATGGACGACGTCGTTGCCCCTGTTACACGCACACCGCGACCATCATCATCCTTCTCACGAACCATGTCTTGCGAACAGCATACCGTCGCCGAGCCTTCCAACGAACTTCTCGCTGCTACGTCTGGCTCCTGTTCTGCGCCTCCGCCGCGACTACCACCACCTCGCTCACTAACCATGTCCCACGGACAGCACACCATCGCCGAGCTTTCCGACGGGCTTTCCACTTCCACATCTGGCTCACATACGACCTTAATGGATCTCCCCAACGAGCTGCTCACCCTGATTGTCGAACTCATTGGCCCTCCTGACCTATCGCGCTGCGACCCTGGCTGGCTCGTGGTGCCCGCGATATGCCGTCGTCTTCTAGAGGTTACCGAGAAGATTTCTGCTTGCTGGGAGTCTGGAGAGATCGTTGGTCGGGACGGCAATGTGCAAGAGGAGTATGGATGGCGGATGCGCGAGCATTATGAGAAAAGAGACCTACCCGCCGATACTCCTGACAGAATGTTCTCAATCTATGACAAGCAGAATGGACGGTGCTTGAGCTTCAGTCTGATTTATAAAGGCGGGTACACAAAGTACTTTGCCTCGTGGCTCAATCTCTACGAGGACGAAGCCGTGGAGGATGCAATTCAGGCGATCGACCGATATCTAGGTGGCTCGCCCCTCCTTGGACTGCCTCGTCCGAACCTCACGTGGATAAGCAAAATCTGTATATCGCCTCGCCGCGGGGGACACGTCGACCAGGAGAACTTCTCGTTTGCGGATGTACCATGCATGGTTGCGCCCGCACTGCAGGAGTTGTACCTCTCCGGATATGTTGTAGACTGGCGCTGCAGCAGCCTTAGAGTTCTCAATATGTGTATGGCTCCAACGGCGACTGGAGAAGCACCCTCGGACTACCGCTATCCTCCTTTGGAACTCTATGCACGCTTGCGCGACTCGCGGCTGACTCTTGAGAAAGTGAAACTCTCCGGTTGCCTCCCGTCGGTGCCAGAGAACGATCCCCACGATGGACGCGTGCACGCCGATGACTTTCCTAGCTTTTTCAACTTTGAGATCACAGACAATCCTCGCGAGGCCAGCTGGCTCTGTGCGCGAATCGGTTTCCCAGTCACCTGCCCTCCCTTCATCAACATCGAATGTGACTCTTCCCTAGACTCTCTTCGTTCTCTCGCGTGCGAGTACGCCCATTCAGTTCCCGACCCTAAACCCGCCCTTCCAGGCTTTCATGGAGAGCTGGATGCCCTGACCTTTCGCGCTGGAGGCGAGTACGAGAGTGGTTGCTGGGTCACTGCAAGCAGGATCACGGGAATATACACGCCTCTGGATCCCTATCTTTGCCTGGAACTCTACGCGGAGCTTTGTACAGCCCGGTACATGGATTTCGACTCTGAGGACAATGTCAGAAATCTTGACGAACAGGTGCCTGGTATCGAACCGAAGTTCGTGACCAAGCTCGAGTGGAATGATCTTGAGGCTTGGAACAACCTGCCACCGACCGACGACTTGTGCGGCACTCAGTGCTCTGCATTGCACGGGATCAGACATGTATTCATCGAGGGTTTCGACGCTCGGCTCTTCTACTCAGACTCCAGCGCAGAGGTCTGGACAGCGGTTCTTCGCCACCTTCCAAATGTTCGCTCTCTTTATATCTATGCGCCGTCTCCCGCATCGCTTGCGCCGCTCATTAACGAACCCGACCTCCTACCCGCCCTCAGGACTTTATGGCTGGGTTACGGCGAATACACAAAGGGTGACGGTGATTGGCCCAAGGATGATGGCTCAGGAACCAAGATAAAGCACTACTGGCAGTTGCGCGAGCTGAAAAGCGGCAGCCGCACGATCGACGCCGGAGTGCTGCGGGATATTCTGGAGAAGCGTCGGCAGAGTGCAAACGGATCGGCGCCAGATCTCGAGATTAAGTTGGTCAATCTGACACCGATGGGTGAGATCGATGCTCGGCAAGTAAAAGTAGAGGGGCTCAAAAGCTCACTGTTCGATGAGTGGTAGTACAAATATGTATGGCGCGACGATAACACAGGGTGTGGTGATGAGTGTACCCGGCCTAGTACAAATTCGTGACATATTGTAGCCTTTGTAATACAATGATCCCCCAAAGTTTTCAGTGACTATGAACATGCTCCGCACGATAGTCAGAGACGAGCTCAAATCAAGTTCTGGGGACGATATAAGTAAGCTATGTAAAGTATTACAGTGTACATCCGCCTATTACGTAGCACACTCTAGAGTCGACCAACATTAACGATATAGCGGCTCGCAATCAGCTCGTCCACACCCTCTCAAAGCCCTACTACGCCATTGCGTACCCGATCCCACGTCCAGCTTACTTGCCTCGCCACTTTAAACGTGCATGGTGACCGGCATCCTTCTCTCCGTCGTATACGTAGTCCTCGCAGTAACAACAACCTACCCGTATACACGTTGCGATGCTTTCGTGAACGCGTGACGACGGCGTCGAGCACTAGTTACTGTCTGGTTGCTCTCCGAGATGTGAGTTCGTCGAAGGAGAAGGAGAAGGATGTGATGGAAGTTGGTGTGAAGGAAGCGCACGCGCGGCACCTCCGGGCCACGCGAAATCTCACATAGGGGTGCCATCCTTTGCGCGACACCACCATCATCTCATCTCGCGGACATGCACCCCACCACCTTATTGAGCCTTCCAAACGAGCTCCTGATCAAGATCGTCGAGTACCTCGGACCGCCAGATATCTCGTGTTGCGATCCCGGATGGCTCGTCCTGCCTGCCGTGTGCCGACATCTTCGCGCGGTGGCCGAGAGCGTCCCCGGCTGGGACTCTGGCACGATCCTCGGTCCTGGAAATATCGAAGCCGCATACAAATGGCAATATCCCGATGACTGGCGCACAGGGCGCACAGGAGTCTCTTGGTTCTCGCCAAATACGGGTACTGGGACGAAAGAGTGCCATGTATCTGACAGTCAATTGGGCAGCTGGAGGTTCACTCCTATATACAAGGGCGGAAGCGTGGAATGCCGTGAGGGACTCCTGTCTCTGTACGATATCCGGGTGAAGTTGGACGCAGAAGAAACCGGTTCAGAAGCAGGAGGGGAGTCGGAGGAGGACGACACCGATTCGGAAGTCGAAGAGGCTTTCAAGTTGCTGGACAGACGAACGGTCATCGATCGTTACTTCAATCTCTCGTCACTGCATGGTCAGCCGCCGCGTCTTAATTACGTCTGGCTCACCTCTCTCAACCTGTCATGTGGTATCTGGAACCCTAATCCAAACCAGAGCGGCGTGGACTTCTCATTCGCAAACGTACCTCTCATTGTCGCGCCCGCGCTGCAGGAATTGTATCTCAACAACTATATCATCGACTGGCGCAGCGAACGTCTCGCAACACTCGACATACATATCGATGGCGGTACTGCTCCGAGCTACCGCTACCCTCCTTTACTTCTCTTCGCGCGTTTATGCGACTCAAGACTCACTCTTGAGAAGCTTTCTCTCGAGCGCTGCCTCTCTCCGACCGCCGAACTCATTGAAACAACTGCTCCCGCAGGCTCAGCATTTCCTCGCCTGTGCACATTTCATCTCTCCGCAGTACACACGGCAGCCTTGTGGTTTTGTCAGCGTATGACCTTCTCATTCGGCCATACACTTGCTTTCACTGGCCCCGGGTTCTCGGCGACTTCCCTACGCCACCTCGCCTACGCGTTCAGCCATCCGGTTACAGGCAGGAAACAAACGGAGACTTTCCCCATCACGCCCGGCGAGATAAATACTTTGACCATCCGCGAACCTGGACGGCTCAGCGGTGCAAAGTGTACCATCACCGCAAGTAGGAGCTTATCGTCCTATTCAGATATGCGCTTCAATTCTGAGCTCTACGCACGCAACCGCGTTTCGCGTCTTGATCGCTATGGGTTTGGACGAGAGATCACAAACCTGGATAAAGTCACTGGCCTCGAACCTGCTTTCATGACCGATGTCGGCTGGGATGTGTCGGAATGGGAACCCCTGCCATTGCTCGACGACAAGGGGCCTTGCACTTATCGTTCGTCGTTGCTCGGTGTGCAACAGGTGTTCATCAACGGGCAAGAAGGCCGTCTATTCAAACGCGCTCCTGACATTGACTCAATGATATGGACAGCGGTGCTGCGGAATCTTCCGAACCTACGAGTCTTGTACATTCGCGCGCCCTCCCCTGCTACACTTGCGCCGCTTTCTGCGGAACTCAATTCTTTACCCGAGCTCGAGCTGCTGTGGCTTGGGCGTGGCCCTGGCGAGCCGAAACAAGACGTCGACGCTGGCCAATTGCTAGACATCATCCATAGGCGGAGTAACTTGAATACCAGGAATACCGGAACCGGGCATACTTTCCGAGTACATATGGAAAACATTCGCCTCGTTGGTGACGCTGCGCAGGTGCAGGAGGTTCATAGGCTTTGCGAGTTCTAACCATAGCTTTGTCCGGAAGTCGAGCATACTGTATCCTTCTAAGTTAGTATAGACTTCATCGCAATCCCTGCCGAACCAATAAAATGACTTCATCTGCCGACTTTCCTTGGTGTACCACCTTGTCATGGTGGTCCAGCTTCGTCACCTGCTATTGTGATAGCGCGAACGATCTTCAGGATCGCCACCCGAAAAATGACAATCAGAACGAAGGTGGCTTCGTATCATTTGTTTCTTTTGTGTACGAAGGCTATGCCGAGAGAAATACTTTGTCCACCGCTGCGCAACGGAGCTATGTCCACCGGATGGGTCAAGGATCGCTTCTTTTACTAGGACCACAGACGTGCACGTACCTCCGTCCCTATAAGAAAAGGCTCGCGCGCCTTATCCCACCACACCACCAAGTCCCTACCAACATGCCCGACCGTGTAGAATCGCCCATCTTCACGCTTCCCAACGAACTTCTAGCCGAGATCATGCACTTCCTAGGGCCACCGGATCTTTCACGCGCCGAACCTGGCTGGCTTGTACTCCCTGCGATCTGCAAACTGCTGCGCGAGGTGGCGCACACTTCGCCCAACTGGAACTCCGGTTCGTCAGATCATACAGACGACTTCTACACATCTTACGGCTGGCATGAATGTGCGAAGTCTCTGGCGGTCGAACACTACGAAATGATGGACGAGCGCGTGGGTGCATTCTGGGTCATACATCCGCTATGGAAGGCAGGGTCTGTGGACTACTTGTCCGGCTCTCTATATCTACGGCCTCATAGCTGCGACTCGGAGGCGATGCAGACAATGAACCGGTATCTGACTTCTGCGCCGCTTCTCAGTCAACCTCCTCGCCTGAATCTGACATGGATGAGGCGCATAACTCTGGTCTGTACGATATCGGATGCTGGAGACGCTATCGATTTCTCACCGGAAGATGTACCATGCCTTGTGGCGCCAGCATTGGAAGAGCTTATCCTCCGCGACTACATCGTCGACTGGCAATGTAGCGGCTTGGTAGTCTTGAATATCAGTCTGGACGGGATTGCAGAGAAATATGGATGCACTCACCTCTTCAAGCACCTCGAGGAGTCGCGACTTTCCTTACAATCCATCGTGCTTTCACGCTGCCTCCTTCACTTGAGCTTTGAGGAGATGAACCCGGAAGACCACCTGTCACCCATCCTGTTCCCTAGCCTAGACATTCGTGGTATCGTACTACGTGATGCTCCCTCCAAAACCTGGTGGATGAGACAGAAAATGACGCTTCCCTACGGCATTGAAGCTTTATTTGCGGGACCGAGACCCTCCCACTTGTGTCTCAAAGAGCTCGCGGATCTATCCGTTGCCGCAATCTCTCATGTCAGTTGTCCAGAATGTGTTGACCCCGATATATATGGTCCAATAACGGCCATAAACTTCGACGATTCACGAGAAGGGCTTGACTACGCCTGCTCTATCATCGGGTACACCTCTCACGAACATACCCATGTCGAGTGTTCGCCCTCTGGCATTGGTAGCGATAGGGATCAGTTGCTCTCGGACGACAAGGGTCAGGCATGTGCACAAACAGACCTCCGGTTTGCCTTCGAGATGTACTCTGATTGGGACATCGCCGCATGGGACATAGAAGATCAGCCCGACGTGGACACCGCTATCATGCGCAATACTGTATTGGGCTCTGTGGAGGATATATACATTCGCGGAGATCTCGATCTGCTAGCAGATGAAGACGGCGTAGCCACCTGGACCGCAGTTCTTTGCCATTTTCCGAAGGCACGCCGCATGCACATCTCCGCCCCGACGGATGCCGCTCTCGCACCTCTCTGTGATTCAAGGCTGCTACCGACGCTTGAGAGGGTCCGGTTGTCATCCGCGACGGGATATGAAGAGTGGGAAGTCGACGCAGCGTGGCTATTGAGAGTATGCGAGCGACGAAAAGAGCTGCAAGAAGGCGATGGACCCCCTCTCTCCCTGCGAATAGACAGCGGTATCCGAGTTGTCGGTGACCCCGAGACAGTACGCAAGCTGCGCGAATCTTCCAATTAGAGTCCCTGTAGACAATTGTATATCGTATCTGTTACGACTCATGATGTACTCAGCGAAAAGAACGCTCGCGGTGTTGTCTAGGCTGGACCCATTAATACGCATAGCTTTTCGTTTCTTCGAACAAGAGGTATGCCGCAAGAGCAAAAGGGAAAAAATGTGCGATGAACGTAGAGTAAGTGTGTGTACATGTTGGAAGTGCTTGCGAAACCCGACTCCGGGTAGATGGAGCGTGCTTGGTAAGCTATGATCCACTGCAACAAGAGTCGAGACGTTCGCCGTCGCTTCCGATAGTCAAGACAAGATAGCATCAGTTTGGGCGCCAGAGTCAGTACAGTAGCTTCTTCCAGCGGCCTACCTAATTGCAGAGGTAATCCGCAAGTGATTGTGTGGTGAACGTAGATGGTCGAGGTAAGTACTTCAGCCTTCATGGGCGCGAGAGCCGGCGACTGCGCCCGCTGAGTCGGCCCGAGCCCCGAGGCCCACGCACGTGTCGCTCTCTTACCCTTCGCTTTCTCAGTCTGCGGGTCGAGACCAACGGCCATGGTGTTCGTATGTAGGTTGATAACTGCGCATTTCGGCTTGTAGGTCTTACTACAATGTAGGGTTATCCTCAGTGCCAACATCCCAAACCCCATTCTCGTCGTTGTGGATGGCTGTATTCGTCGTCGTACTATGCGGCAGAATAGAACCGACAATCGGAGGAACAAATGGCATCGCCCACTCGGTTGCTTACTCCTCACTGTTGCCACGACTGGCAACACCAGCGTCCTCATCCTCTGCGTCTTCCAGTCTGCTCGCGTTTGCGACTCTGCTACGCGGGGATTCTGCAGCATGGGAAGCAGTTTCTTCATCCAGTAGTGGATCAACCACGACCTGGTGCAACTCGGGCAAGCTGCCACCATTTGGATTGTCCCAGTTGACACCAGCCATCGGTGAGGATGAGCGAGGAGGGGGGATCACGGGCTCTTCGTAACCGTTAAGCTGGTACGGCTCACGTGGCTCATGGGTCTCGTATGGGGGATCCTGTCCGTACGGACGGTTGTCAGTATTCAGGTCGGAACGCATCGGTCCTTGATACGGCAAGATAGACTCGGCTTGCGAGCTGCTGGCGGCAGGAATTGGAGGAGATCCTCTACCAAACACGGCGGGCTCATCGTCAGCAGTGGTGTCATGAGCTGTGATTGAGACCGGCGAATTTGTCCGCGGGGACGGAAGTACCAGACTGTATCCACTCTGTGTTTCTTGCAGTACACCGTATGTGTGTTGGACTGCAGATGCCCCGCGTCTTGGAGGTGGAGGTGGAACCCAGTAGGGTGGGACAGGGTTGTTAAGAGTCCTCACGGGTTCCGTCAAGGGTGCGGTCGTCTCGGGCTCGTATAGACGACACTGCTCGTTCATATCTGCAAGAGTGGACTCGTTTTGTGGCAAGGCAGGAATAAGGTCATTGACAGCAATCTTTGGATGTGCTGCTCCATTATAGGCCGCCTGAGTGTCAAACCCTCTCTCGTTTTCTAAGCCGAACTCGGCCGATCCATTCAAGCTCGTGGGCGAGGAAGGAATGAATATGCTTTCAGTTCTTTTCAGTGATTGCCCCGCTACATATGGTACGTTTTCTGCAGGTTGAGGCGGAGCCCAATATGAATACAAGGGGACAGGACCTGCAGTGCTCCCTGGCAATCCTGGCCACTGAGGATCATGTTGGACCATCCTAGGGGGCCTCAAGGACGTCTGACCAGGTGGAAGGAATGTCTGTTGTGGAGTATACGTTTGAGCTGGTGGAGATTGCATGGATGCGTGTCCGGGAATCTCGCTTGGGGGATTCGAGAATAAGAGCGACTCTCCGGGATTCGGATTGCTGTAATAAGCACGGGGATGTTCAGGCGGTGAATTGTGGCTCCCTGGAGGACGTTCGGTTGGGGGCAAAGGTTGTGTCTGACCCGGAGGGCCATAAGAGGGGTACTGGTCAAGACCTGGAACTGGAATCGAAGAAGGCTGATAAGGCTCATATGGTCGAGGAGGGTTCGGAGGCTCGGTAGTTGTTGAAGGTGGCAGAGGTGCAGTATCGAGAGGAGTGGTGATTTGCATAGCTTGCAACTCTTCGCGGATGTCATGGAAAGCAACCCAGTCTATAGCCTTTGCTAAGACTCGCAGAACATTGACAAGTAGTGCACCGGGTGACTCTGTGAGGAAATGGTAGTTTCGGTGTGTATGCTCAGGCATCGACCTATGAATGCTTCCTTTCTCTAACCATCTTTGAAGACCTGCAGCACGAAGTGCATCAACGAAGGCTTCGGATGGTGGACGTGGCTCTATCGGCGCGCCCGCAAATTTGTCCGGCCATGCCGTCAAAAAGTCCAGTGCTTCTGCAGATTTGAGAGCTCTTTTCCTGGCCGATTCAGTAGCAGATAATAAGTACGATACCAGAGTCAGTACACTTGACGCTTCTTCGTGTGCCCACCCCCCAGGATTGAGAAAGTGTCTCCAAGATTTGCAGCAGTCATGTTGATGTAGAGGCATCAAGTCTGATTTCGTCGTTTCTTCAAGTTGAAGCCAACTTTGGAGAAGACGAGCATCTCTGAAACGACTCGCCAGCTCCGATGCATTATACAACTGGAACTCCACGATGGGCGTAAGCTGCCCTGAGAGAATATTCTCAGGCCTGATCCGTCTGTAATCCAACCTGTCACCCTCACAAGGTATCAATCGATCGCTGTTATCCTGGGTCAGAGTATCGGCATACACACGCAGTACCGTAGCTTCGTCTTGCGGCATAGTCTTGCGAGTGGAAATCAATAGTGAGCGTAAGTTCGTAAGACACAAGTAAGCCGCAAGCTTCACTTCGGTATCCTCATGTCTCTTGGTGATCATGGCAAGAATCCCGAGTATATGGAGGTATGAACCAATAGGGGACTCCTTCTTGCGGATATTTACAAAGGCGGCTGGGTGATCGTTGGCGAAAATCGACCTGAAGAGCAGTACAATCACTTCATACACCACAGGATCGATTTTGAGGGAATCATAATACGATCGAGAAAGCAGTCGCTCAAGCTTACGGAGAAATTCCGCGTCGGTATATAGCCTTTCGAATTGCTTCAGCGAAGCTACTCCGTCAATGTATATGCGGTTCAGCTCCACAACGGGATGCAGCAACTTCAGGACGTTCTCAAAAGGACCGTTCATAATATAAAGGCTCGTGCGATCCCAAGCAAATGAGAATCTTTCAGCGGAAAGAAAATCAGCGTAGTTCGTCGCATGCCGCGGTTCCATCCTTCTTGAGATCACGTTGCGACTCGACGGCGGTGGAACTCCAAAGACCGGATTCAAGCATTCACGCAACCATGATGGAGGATGATACGAGTACAAGATCAACGATCTCAAGCTCGACGCGAGCCGTGTTACTGGTGTCCGATAAGGGCAGTTTGGCTCGAACAATGGTAAACAGCTCGCGGTCAGATAGATCAACGCTATAGCGCTCAAAATAACAGCAGCTACGCCGGCAACGGCTTTGTTGATTGGGAACAAGAAGATCAGAAGACCGACAGCAAAAAGCATAACGGCAAGATGAATCAGGCTAGTAATCCATCGGACAATGTGATCTAACCCATAACGATCCACGCCCATCCGAATGTAGATGTGTTTGAATGCACGGTCGCGAGGACTCTCATTCAGCGTCTGCCGGCCGGCGATATCTCGCACATAGTTGCGAGACCACTCTTGGATCAAAGTTGCCAGTAGTGCACATGCGAGAGAAATGAGCAAACTGGCGAACCAAAGTGCATTGACAATGACCGCAGTTACTGGTAACATGAACGCGCTCGTGGGGCCAGTGCTCACTATGACAGAGGCCGATGCGTTTGCGTTCACTGTCAGTAGTTGAGACAAGAGCGCAACGGTTTGGGCACCAGAGTCGGGAGACAGCGATTTGTAACTCTCAATAACAAATGCCGCTACAGTCGCAGCGAACAGGCCGGTCTGCAGACTCCACCGTTAGCAATAGAGCCCCGTCTTATAAGGTTGGTACGCACAAAGGTTAGGATGCTTCCAGTATTTGTCTCCCAGCTTCTTGGCAAGTACTTGTCTTCGTCTTCGGCAGCCTTCAGATACGTAGTCCAGAATAGGTCTTCTGAGTCCCGTTTGTCTTCGAATTCGTTGGACATGGCTGTACACGATGTGGTGATGGTTGTCTGACGTCGATGCGCAAGTCGGTTGTGACGAGGTATACCCACGTAGGTATACAGATTTATGCCGGTATGATGACGGTGAGAAGCAGGTAACGCCGTCGTGGCCGCGGCCGGCGATGCGCGCTCGCACGCTGTCGAGCGCTTCTTCGACCAGAGCATCCATCATGTCTCTACAAGCGCGCGCTCAAGCTACCACTGCCGAGTTCCAGAGATTACAATCCGAGCTATCCGAAGCTGTCGAAGCTCGTGAGCGTTTGGAAGCGCAACTGAATGAGAACGAACTGGTCAAGAAGGTGCGCTCGCAGTTACTCGTAACGGGATTCGAACTCATCCAATCTTCACAGGAGTTCACTTCCTTGACACCAAACAATACCGTCTACAAGCTCATTGGGCCCGTACTTGTCAAACAGGATCAGGCGGAGGCAAAGTCGAACGTGGACACGCGACTCGAGTTTATCCGCGGTGAAATGTGCGTTGCGATCTTGTCGTATTCCTTCCTATCATATCTTTATCTCTGGGTATATCCCTTGCTTTCTGTGAAAGCGGAGACCGTCGGAGGATCTCTGGGTACATGTCCTAGTCAGACGTGTCGTGGTGCGCTTGACGAAATCCGCTCTTAAGCTATTCTCAGTGCCAGCACGGTCGACAACTTCTAATGCTCACTCGCCTTCTATATTTTGCCATGTACACGGCGAACGGTTACTCATACATCATCCTTAGAACCCGGATTGAGAGTAAACTTGCCACCACACAGGAAAAGATTGAGAAGAAGAAAGGAGAGGTGAGTGATTATCGCCGACTTCTTTATTGGATATCAGGACTGACTCGCGATGCAGCTTGTCGATATCCAAACAGAGCTGCAGAAACTGGGTGCAGGGCCGGGAGGAGCACCCATAGCAGCAGCAGCATAGATAATATTCGCATTGAACGTCTGCGTCTTTCAACTTTCTGCAGTGTATTTTCAACCTCATCATCTGTAGCCATAGAATGAGCACGTCTCGTTGCATTGTTCTGGAGAACTTGTTTGACACGATGACCATTGCGCCTCTAAGTTCACCTCGGCGCAGTGTATCTGAGTGACGGAACTGTATGTCAGCTGGGCGTAGCGTGCCCGTTGTACGACATATTTCCGTGGCCTCGATTGTCCACGGGTTACTGTTGAACGCTGTTGCCGAGCTCTATGCTTAAGGGCGGCCTCTCAGTGCCACGACGTCGAATTCGCGATTTTACAGATGTCATCGAGCAGCATGCAGCGCTTCGGGATTGTCGCGCTCTTATACATGCTTGAGCGACGCGCGCACGCATTTACTATCGAGGCTTAAACACTTGATATATCGACACCTGAAGACAGATATCCATAACTCTATCGATCTAAGCGCCGGAAACCCCCAGGGAACATTTGGCGCCGTGGGTCATCTCGGTACGTGTCCGCGACCACTAACCATTCAAACACTCCTCATGCCAAAGCTAGATACACGTCTTGGTCTGCCCACTGTCACGAACTTCATCCAGTCTGGCACCATTCCGCTCGACGCGACAACATCGCTTGACAAGAAGGAGGTCGAGGCCGTCGTAAGCAATCTGGACTCTGATCAATATCAACACCCGTCTGTGTCAGAGAGGATCCCTGGAGAGGACCCCTGCGGCTTGTCTGCAGCGACAGCTTCGAAGTTCCTTCCCCTCCGCCGAAGCCGATCTCTGCGGCAACGACTCTTTCCATCAACTCTGCACAAGCCCACCGATATATCGCTTCCCAGCAGCACTACATCTTCGACAGAGTTGCCGTGTCCGACCAACTCGACCACGTGTGTCTGCTCGGCGTCGAAAGCTGTCGAAGGTTATCTGCGATGGCATCCTTGCCGACGCAAAGAGCTGTCCTTCGCAGGTGCCGTTGTGGAAGCGTCAATAGTGCTGGGAGGGATCAGGCTCGTGCGATTTGCTCGGCACTGGATGGATGGCTTGCGGCGTATACGGACGGCAGTACCGCACGAGCTTGGGACTGCATTGACACGGACAACGAACTTGGGGACTGTAAGCCAACCTTTAACCCTTACCGACACCGGATGGCTCATTCACAGCACAGGTGGCGGCTGCGACATACCGCTCACCCCTTACACGCCCCGCGGGACTGACTGCAGGTGCCATCTCCATTCTTTGAGCTCTTTGGACTTTACTCACATAGCCTTCTCCCAAGAGCGCTCTTCCGGGTGTCGCGGACGTCTTTTGCGGCGCAGGTTCATGCATCGTGCGACGTTGCCTCCCAGGATGGATCGTTGCTGTGGATGGAGAAGAGCTTACGGGTCTCAGGGCAACGAGGACAACGTCGCGGTCCAGATCCCAATCTCTTCCCCGGACCATGACGATGTCCTTGCGGCTTCCCCATATTTTCATCATTTGTACCTTGTCTACGTGGTCCTCGAATTATAGGCCCGCTGGGTTTAAACACTCTCGAATCCGATTGGCATGTGGTAAAGTTCAACCGGTGCCGCGGAGGCTTTCTTGATTTCCGCAATCTAGACAGGCACAGAGGTTGAGACTTTCGTTGGTTCAGGGCCGGATAGTTGTATTGTCCTCGTCTCGAACTTCTCCGATTTCGGCTCTCTGCAAGGCTTACTTACATGTTACTCGTATATCATATACTGTCCGCTACCAGGTGCCTCAGAAGCGTATTTATGATCAGATATGCTCCTGCTTTGTGGAAAGTTGCCAAGCGAGAGCAACGCGAAACCTTTTCCCACTTTGACCGGACTTCCAACCTTCTCTTCTCATGTCTCACATGCCCCGCCTCTCACAACAAGCAACCCCGCTTTATTGATACCGTTGATCACAGCGGATGCTGAATCCGTCCTGTGTCACCGACTTCCCCGGAATAGTCTATGCGGACTCCGAGTCGATCGTTGTTGGTATATATGCTTCACGCCACTTCTTCGGACGCACTTTCCACATTCACTTCGCCGCCCCCTGAAGCACTCGTACTCTTCGCTTTCGTGCAACATGTCGTCTTCAGGCTCGGAGTCAGGTGTTACCGGCACCCTCGTGCTCATCAGCTTCAGACCTAACAACGTCTACTCGCTTAAACTCTTCCAGCGTGTAGTGGAAGACACAAAGTGCGTGCTACCGGTCATGCTTCGGGTCCCCTTCTCAGACGTCCCACAGACAGAACTACCCTGTTATCTGTCAGTGGTACGGGATGACTATAGAGAAGCCTCGCAGCTTATACTGGTACATTGGTGTGTAGCCATGATCATTCATCTTCGTATCACATACTGATATGTTCCGGCAGCGACGGACACTACGCTCTCTGCTACCCCTACTTCTGGCCTGAAGAACAGCCTTTCATCTTTGACGGATGAAGAGCCTGTTGCATTTGCAATGACCACGCATCGAGCCCTCCCTCCTGTCTTACGGTCGCCCATCACCGTCATTGCCATTATGGATGTAGCAGACGGCCAGCCGGACAGCGTTGCGGAGGACATGATCAACCACACCGCAGACATGCAGCATAAGATGCCTGGTTTCTTCGCGTGGACGTATGGCCTCACCGAGAACAGGCGGCGTGCGGTGTACATGGGCGGGTGGGAAAGTATGGAGGTGAGTCTCTGTCTTGCGCGCTTCGGTTTCCGCGAGCTATCCGCGAGCCAAGCTTAATGCGCCTATCACGACGTAGGACCACGTGGACTTAGCCAGCTTCGGGCGGGAGGAAGATACAGAATTCGTGCAGGCTGCCGAGGAAACCTTCTCCTTCTTCTCAGCTGTGAGAATAAGGCACGTCGAGTTTAAGGAGGAAGCCACAGAGAATTTCTCTGAGTAGCTGTCGTCTGTAGATCGGATCTAGTTCAGTCTATACGCTGTTATACAGTTAGGCACTTGTACTCACAAGACAATATTATAATATACTCGGCTGCGCGCTTCTGAGACGGCAAAGGTCGCGGTATTGCGTAGGCTTCAAGCCACGCATCCCGCTGTGAATAGCATGCACGAGTGGTGGCGCTCATCACTGCAGGCTGTATGTATAGTGCTTAGTCAGCGGACGCGTACTTGAGGACGAATGGAGAACGTACGAATGCCGCCCAACTTCGGACGCGAAATATTGACCAGGTGCAGATGAACAAAGAGCGCCGAGAACCACAGTCCCAATTCCGTTCGGTAGACAAAGGCGATCCACACTCCTCCACACCACGACCACACATAGCCACAGGTCATTGTCCAAGGACAAAGGACAAAGGAGATCCTAGCGCTCCGTATATAAGGGGTGTCGGCGTTGCGGAAGGGCGTTCGTCAAGCTCCCCTCCTTCTCATCTCGCTCGAACCAACATGTCTCCCAACATCAAAATGTTCGCCTTCTTCAACAAGTCTGAGGAGTCCCTCGCACCCGTCGCCGACACTTTGGCGCCCGCTCTTCGCAAGCTCCGATCGTTTGGTGACATCAAGGGAATGCCGCGTATGCCATCAATATCCAGTGTACTGTCTAGCGCAAGCAGCGAGCGCACGGTTGTAATGCCTATAGACGCAAACGTCGCGATCCAGATCACGAAGACGCGCATGCGTGACCGATCGGACACGATCCGGTCGCATATGTCGGTAGAAAGCGTGAGCGCGCCATTTGCGCTCAGCCGGGCGCGTGTGGAGGAGGAAAGCGAGAATGCGTTCCAGATTGGTGAGGTCGCTTGGGCAAGAGGGCCGAATAGGATGTGGCGCCGCGTATTGGTCCTGGATGCAGGCTGCTGGGAGCTCGAAGAAGATGAGGTACGCGCCAACTCTTGCTTTGGCAATATGCGTGGTATTCTGATAAGAGGTATTAGAAAACAGCACATAAGTATTACGTGGCGACATGGGTAGCAGATCGCCTGACATACCGGGCAAGCTTCGCGGCTACGAAGCACGCGATACTGCACAACAGCACTGAAATTCGGAGCTGGCTCCGTACAGAGCACTGGGGCAACATTGTCGATTCGGACAAAGAGGCGCTATACAATCACTTCCCTTCACGAGAACTCGAGAACTCAGAAGAGTGAACTTCGCTCTTGTATTAGTTTTCTGGAGCGCTTGCACGATGTACTACTGGTAGTCATGAGTGCTTGTATCATATCCAACGAGTGTATCATCTTGGAAAGAGCTCTAAGGCCAGTTACGCAAAAAGCAGATGATCATGGATGGTGGTTGGGGGGTAAGACGTCGATGCGGCAGAGCTGCCCGGCCTGGAGCCGCGATAATCAAAACCGCGGGCCGCATCTCCGGGCTTTGTCCCTTACCAGCATGATCATGATAGCCGCGCTTCGGTAGTCTCTGCTTCTACTTCCATCTCAGATTTTGTGCCGTACTCTCCAAATATCACTTCTACGTCATGCGGGCCAATCAAAACATTGCCATAGTCTCTGACCGTGTCGTGCTCGTTCCATATCGGTCCGTGCGTGCCGACTCATGGCTCGAGGTGCTTCGTCTTACCGTTGAGCGTGCATAGGAAGGAGCATGTACCAGTGCGTATGAGCTCTCATTGTCTTCTCATGACCTGGCTAATTACGACTGCAGAAGTATAATGAATGGATGCAGGACCCGGAGTTGCAGGAGCAAACCGCGAGCGAGCCTCTAACGCTAGACGAGGAATACGCTATGCAGCGCACTTGGGCTGAGGACGATGACAGTGTGTAGTATCTCGCACTTCATGCTCTTTCTTAGCTCATGATGATACACCAAGAGCTTACGTTTATCATTCTTGCCCGTCTCCCTGCGGATGAAGGCGAGCTTACGGACGAGGCCCTGCGAGCATTGCCCATGGCGGGCGACGTGAACCTCTTCTTCAAAGGGAAAGAAGGTGATGAGGACTTTGAAGTAGAGGTTGAGATCATGATTGCAGGTCAGTCGAATACCTGCACAATGTGTGTATAATGCTCTCAACTACACTTGCAGAGAAAGAGTTCCGGCGACAGCATCTTGCGCACACAGCTGCCAGTTTGATGCTCGCTTATGCAACGCATGCCCCACCCAGCGATCATAGCCCGCTGCCTGTGCGCAACCAGATGAGATTTGTGGCGCGCATATCGCAGAAAAATGATGCGAGCATCGCGCTATTCCGCAAGCTTGGCTTCTTTATCACGAAGACCGTGGAGGTGTTCGAAGAGGTCGAGATGCGCTACATGAAGTCTGGTTTCTGGGAGCATGGCGAGATTAGAGAGTATCTTTGATTCACGGAGCGTAGACCGGCGTCTGCGTCCCCGCGAGAGTTAGATCGCCACACGCTCGCGCGCCACAATGTATTACACGCTTCTAGACAGCGTACATATAGGACATATCAATGTGTATTGGGATACCAGTGCAAGAGGGGTCATAACATCATGGCAGGGTCCATTGTGACCATCTCATCGATACTCGACGGAATGCGCAACATCAACACGGATGCCGCTCATAGAACTGCTGGCAGGCAGACGGACCGAGTGGTAAGTGCCCGTAACTCCAGCATCGCCCTTGTAATCGGGATCGTCCTGCTCGCCAGCCTCGACGCCCTGCAGATCAGTAGTTTGTCGCGATTGTAGCTCGAAGCCACTCGAGTTCGGGTTGGGAAAAGGGCGCGGGACCCGCATGGGTAGGGTGGGTCCTTTCTCGCTGGAGACATATCCGCCGGAAGGACTGGCCGCGCGCTGGCGAATATCGATGATCTAGCGTATATGTCAGGTCAAGGTATCGGAGAATGGCAGGTGTAGACGCACCAAACGGCATGCGAGCAGAGGGCTGAGGATGATGCTGAGCGGGATCATGATGGCCGACATCTCTGCATGCTTTCTGCCAGAAGCGCATCAGCGACGATTTCAGTGTGAATCCAAGCACATGTGCTCACTGGAATCAGAAAATCCCGTTTAGCTGTACAACCATTCGAACCGTTAGATACACATCAAAGTAAAGTGGGAGACCAGCACGGACTAGGTTCGCAGCTGAGATCAAGAGGAAGTAGAAAAGTCCGTTCTTCAAGAACACCTGGATGATGTGACTGGATGGGCCGTTCTTGCGCAAGATAAATGCCTTCCAGAGAGTCGCGACCGTAATAGCGGTGTCGAAGCATAGCGGTGCCACGAAGAAACCGAGGAGATGCGCCTGAGCATACATGAGTCAATGGAAGGCAACATCTGTAATGAGTGAAATAAGCCCTACCTGTCCGGGAATCGCCATGGGCAAACAAGGGCCAGAGACACCGTTGAGGAACGGAAGCGCTATTCGAATGTATGAGTTGGTTGAATACGTGGTGACGCAGGAGACACACGGAGCATCTTCTTCGTTAAAGCCCAGATTTGGTACGCGATGACGGAGCCGAGCATTGACATGCATACTCCCAAGACGTATATGTTGCGCCCGAAGAACGCATACGTGCGCACAAGAAGAATTGCCTCGGATCCTACTTGGTTCCACAAGGCTAGCGCTACGGGCGACTACGAACCGTGTCAGCATCTGAACGAAACCATGAAGTGAGCCAATTGACGCACGCGGAAGATCTTATTGCACGTGTCCTGGTCATGGTCTACAGTATAGCACCAGAGGACATATGGAACAGTACAGAGGACCCAGTACCGCGTAAAGCTGCGGTGTGGATTGAGTAATCTGCATACCTGAAGGGAGAACAGTGCCTACATGTACAGTGCCTTCACGGGCGTCCACTTGGTCTTCCAAATCTAAAGCAAATGCTAAGTCGCAGGAAGAAGCAAGACAGTAGAAGTTAGGCCCACAAAGTAATATTCTGCCACAATGCCGGTTAACCAGTCCCAGCAGAAGACAGCATCTGAGAAGCCTAAGCCAAGAATTATGGGCGAAATGAGCGGGGGTACGTACACATGCAACAGAAGTGAACCTGCGTCCTATATAGGCAGTATCAGCTCCAATACTTGTCAGAGCAGTGCATTGGACGTACGTAAAGAGGAACCTGGTCGCGAGCCCAACATCGATCGTAGGCATGTTTGCGTCGATACGGACAAGACAGGGCTGAGCAGATCCAGGAGCCGAGCTCCCTCGGGAAAGTCAGTGATCGTAAAGCTGGCGCGCGTGAAGCGGGGACAAGGACGGCGGTATCAAGAGACAAAAAGATGCTGTGCGCGCCCCTCATATATAACTGATAGACTGTATGACAACGGAGCCCAACACCAACGTTCGCTTCCTACGATCTTCGGCACAACGTTATACCAAAAAGGGTGTGGCGAGAACTCCGTCAAAGAGAGTTCGTTCACGAGAAGCCCCATGGAATATGAACGCCGTGATGGTGGATGTGTTTCATATTATTAGGCGGATAGGAGTCTCGCCCGCCCATTTAAACCTCAGCTAAGTATGAGCGGACCCTGGTCAGCGCAAATCTCGACGTTCAGTAAGCATGTAGGTGGCATGCTGAGAGTGCTCATGCAGACAGGTTGAGAGAGCGAGTTCGTCCAAGTCTCTAAGACCCAGCCAAGTGCATGGGAGTCCACGTTGACTTGTCAAGTAGTCAAAACCATCCTTCAGCACGGCGTTAGCGCCTTCGATACACGCAGTAGACCAAATTTTCGCAGGCCGACATAGCCCATCACTGTGGTGTCACCGTTCTTTTCCAGTGCAGAGCTCAATGCTCGCGGGCACCCTTGTGTGCCGCCTTGATGATGTCGGCAGCCTTCTCTGCCACACCGTACACAGTGGACGACAGATGCGCGCTGAGCTGGATAGGAAGCATGCTGGCGTCGACAACACGCAAGTTTTCCGTGCCATAGACGCTCAGATTGGCGCCCACGACACCTCCTAGCGAGCGGCGCATCATTGCGGCGGTTCCTGGCCGTGTTATGAGCATACATACATACAAGATCGAATAGAGAATGAAAGAGAGAAGGGAAAGGTGGGGTCAAGATTGTGGATAGAGGCGTGCATACCTATAGGATGAGAGTTGCCGTCAAACGCTTCCAGGATCCAGTCCTCCCAGTCCGCATCGCTCGCGTTTGCCGGTACCATATCAATCGTCGGCGTCGCATCTCCCGCCGTGATCTCATTCATAGGCGGGCTTCCGAACACCGCGCGTACAAGGCGCTCGACGGATACCTGTACATCCATGTCGAACGAGATGTTGAACCAATTCACATCTACGGTCGGTGGGACCAAGGGGTTGCTCGTCTAATGAAACGTATGAATGTGAGTGAAAGCGGGATAGGACGCCATAGAGCAAAGGGAGAGAAGGCGTACATGTATGGAGACGTTTCCACGACTGAAAGGGAGTAGGTTCCACGAGGCAATGTCTATGAAGCTGCTTGATAGTCAATACACCTAATCGTCCAAACGGCGGAGGCGGTCAACGCGGCTTACGTTGGTGCCCTGGTCAGATCGTAATACAGCTCCGCAATAGGCGCTGTATGCTCTTCAGCTGCTGTAGAAATCTGGGATGGGACAACAAACTTGCGTACCATGGTCATTGACAATAGTATGCGCTTGAATCTCGAACACTTCTCGCAAAGCGTCCGCGCCCGCACCAAAGTTGTGAGCCTGGCTCCGCGCCCACCCATCCAAACTACTCTCAATCTCAGCCACCTTCGCACTCGCGTTCGTCCCGAACAGCTCGTATATGCTTAGAAGCGCGATGATCTTCTCACACAGAAGAGGTCAGCACCCGAACTGAAATCAAGCGGAGTGGAGACGCACACTATCTGGGCCCGCGCCCCCGAAGTCGAATCCGTTGCCAAAGGCAGCTTGAACTGCATTCGTCTGTTCCTGCAGGTTCCTCCCGACGCCCGGTAGATCGAGCAGTACATCGATCCCTAGACTTCCCAGGAGCGCAGCGTCGCCGATCCCGCTTAGTTGTAAGAGCGCGGGTGTGCGGATGGCACCTGCGGATAGGATCACTTCTCTCGCGGCATAGGCCGTGTAGAACACTGTGTCTGAAAGCGAGGTAGTGGAGTTTATGGGAGGCGTGGAGGCAAACTGCACGCCTGTCACCGTAAGAGGTGCACCGGGACTTGTGGTGTTAGAAAAGAGTATCCTCGTGGCCGTATGCTCGACGATCGTGAGCCAGTTCGACCGGACGTGTTCGACTGGTGCGAGATAGGAAGTCGCAGATGAGCTTCGGCTGTCGTTGTCAAACTTGTTGAGGCTCTAGAGTCGAGTTCAGACAACGCACGATAGATAAATCTCCGCCCGCACGTACGATGGGTATGTATGCAACACCATTTGCCTCACCGCCGCTAAGGTCAGGAAGAAGCTTGACTCCCGTTAGATTGCGTACTGTATCGACTAGAAACGGGTTCGCGGGACCCGTGAACATGCTCGTCGGAAACGCAACGTGAACGGGCCCTTCGTAGCCATGATCAGCCGCGATGAAGTTCGCGCCGAGCGCACGCTGCGATGCGTTGGGCGGGGAAAACCTCTCTGCCTGTCATGAGTGAGCCGCATGCAGAGAAGAAGCAAAAAGGTGATCCGATACACTAACCTTCTTCATGTAAGGCAATAGTCCGTCCCAGTCCCAGCCCTTATCTGCGTCTTCAGGTTCGAGCAGAGTCGTGAAAGCGTCGTACTGCTCCTTCATCCCGCGCGTCCACACCCCGCCGTTGATGGAGGAGCTCCCACCGAGTGTCCTGCCTCTGCTCATTGTACATCAGCAATTGGGCTCGGTCTTCTTGATGTCAAGGTCTCGCGTACCCATGAACAATCTTCGAGTCGACGGTCTTGTACTGCCAATCGAGAACGCTGTCTATTCCAACTGGGAAGTCGATAATGTCTTCGATTGGACTGGTACGGTTATCCGGGCCCGCCTCGATGACCAGAACGCTGACATCCGCATCCTCACTCAGACGGCCTGCGAGAGCGAGCCCGGCGGTGCCACCGCCTACAATGATGTAGTCGAACGTTCGATTGGCTGCGAGGGACGCGTCGGTCGACACACCTGCCGAACTGCAGGGCAGTAGGGCGGCGAGCCACAGGTGGACTACGAAGAAGAGCATAGTCGACGCAGAGAAGTCCTACTTGGGTACAGGGCTTATTTATATGCACATTGCGGAAGGAGAAGAGAGTACATGGGATCGTGCCGGTGCGTGTAGCCGGGAAGCTTTGATGTTCTGCGATTCAACGAACGGCTCGTCATACGACCTTTGCGATGCGAGCATATACCGGGCCAAGGGTTCGAAATGGTTTTTGTGAGGACACTTTGCTGTCTTCGTGACGAGAGGCAGGGTGGTCAATCATATATGTAGAGCGCGCAAGCGGCGTCGACGTGATGATGGATTGAGAGCAAGACGCGTCGATCTGTGGCGCGGCTCTACGGCCGACCCTAACCCTAATGCTTCTAAAGTCCGAAGTCGACCTCTACCAACATGTACCACTGATCTTCACTCTACTGAAGCCCGAATCCAAATGCTCATAACCTTACTCCGCCTCCTTTTCTTTCTGAGCCGCCTTAATGATGTCCGCAGCCTTCTCCGCTACACCATAAACCGTCGCCGACAAGTGCGCGCTGAGCTGTATAGGCAATACACTGGCATCGACGACGCGCAGGTTCTCCGTGCCATACACACGTAGATCGGCGCCCACGACGCCTCCAAGTGAGCGACGCATCATTGCGGCCGTTCCTATAGGATGTGAGTTGGCCCCAAACGCAGTCAAAATCCAATCCTGCCACTGCGCATCGCTCGCATTCGTAGGGACCATATCGATCGTCGGTAACACCTCTGTATCTACAAGCTCGTTCATCGGTGGATTCTCGAAGATCGTGCGCACGAGACGACCGGCGGATACTTGAACGTCCATGTCGAATGGTACGGAGAACCAGTTTACGGAGATGATGGGTTGGGTGAAGGGGTTGGATGTCTGGCAGTGTGTATGTATGTGTGAGGACGGGGAAGATGAGAAGAGAGGAGGGACTCACTGATATGGAGACATTTCCACGGCTGAAGGGGAGGAGGTTCCACAGCGCGAAGATGAGAGACCTAGATCTTCGATCAATACTCTGAACAATTAGACAAAGTAGAGCAGATGCTCACGGCGCGTCAGCCACGTCGAAGAACAGCTCTGCGATCGGCGCTGGGTGTCCGTCAGTCCCAGGTTTCAGTCCGCAAATGCCATCCTTCGAACTTACCGCTCCCATTCCCGATCAAATCCGCCTGCACTTTGAAGACCTCACGTAACGCTTCCGGGCCCGCACCAAAGTTATGGGCCTGACTCTCCGCCCACTGATCCAGGCTCGTCACCATCTCGTCCACCTTCGCGCTCGCGTTTGCTCCGAATAGCTCGTATATGCTCGGGAACGCAAGGACCTGTTGATGCAGTCGGGTCAACTTCATGCTTCGCAATCACGTTCGCAAAAGCGTACACTGTTCGGGCCTACACCGCCAGATTCAAACCCGCCCCCCGATGCAGCCATGACCATATTCGTCTGCTCCTGCAGATTCCTCCCTACACCAGGCAGATCGAGCAATACCTCGATACCTTGACTCTCCAAAAGGGGTGCATCGCCGATCCCACTCAATTGTAAGAGCGCGGGCGTGCGAATCGCACCTGCAGCGAGAATGACTTCGCGCGATGCATATGCTGTATAGAGTACCGCGTTCGAGAGCGAGGTTGAGGTGTTTATCGGAGGTGTAAGGGCAAATTGTACACCCGTCGCTGTGAGCGACGAGTTGGAAGTGTTGGAGAATAGAATCTTCGTAGTGGTGTGCTCGACTAGCGTGAGCCAGTTGGGGCGGGCGTGTTCGACGGGCGTGAGGTATGAATATGCGGACGAGCTCCGGCTGTCATTGTCGAACTTATTCAAACTCTACAGGCAATGTCAGTTTCAACTACAGCTCAGCATCAAGTAGAGTATATTGCACATACGTCGGGGACCCATACAACGCCGTTAGGATCGCCGCCGCTAGCGTCCGGTATGAGCTTGATTCCAGTCACGTTGCGTATGGTGTCAATGAAGTAAGGATCTGCCGGACCCGTGAGGATATCTGTCGGAAACGCGACATGGACAGGTCCGTCGTAACCGTGGTCATCCGCGACGTAGTCGGCGCCAATCGCACGCTGAGTCGCGTTTGGCGGGGAGAAGCGCTCTGCCTGTCACGAGAATCAGTACGTAGGCGGAGCAGATTGGGGTGCAAAGGCGGGTACCTTCTTCATGTAGTGGAACAGCCCATCCCAGTCCCAGCCTTTGTCTGCATCCTCAGGCTCGAGAAGAGTAGTGAACGCGTCATACTGCGCCTTCATTCCGCGCGTCCACGTCCCGCCATTGATGGAGGAGCTCCCGCCGAGCGTCTTGCCTCTGTGCACTTCTCGTCACCCTTTTGTTGTCATCTTGAATTGCATTGCAACCTACGCACCCGGACATGACCTTCGAGTCGACCGTCTCGTACTTCCAATCAAGAGCACTACCACTAGCGATCGGGAAGTCGACGACGCTCTCGAGCGGACTCGTGCGGTTATCCGGGCCCGCCTCGATGACCAAGACAGTGACATTCCCGTCCTCGCTTAAGCGTCCGGCGAGTGCGAGACCGGCGGTGCCTCCGCCCAGGATGATGTAGTCGAAGGTCTGGTTTGCCGCGAGAGAAGCATCGGTAGTTACAGCTGCCTGACAAGCGTACGGGAGAACGGTGAGCCAGAGAGTGGCTGCATGTAGGAGCATGGCAAGTCAGAGGCTACGCGTGGATGTTGGACTCCTTTACTTATACTTGGACCAAACCAATACCTCATATGGACCGCTCGTGATGAGATCTTTGCGGCCTTGGAAACCGCTAAGTGTGGCCTGGTCATGAGAACAGCGTACGACATTGATTGCACAGTCACAGAACAGACAATGCCTTTTGAGAGTACAGAACTCTCATAGTCAACGCTGTAAGCGATGGATCAAGCTGGTATATGTGGACGCCAGGTCGAACTGACGCGCTGCGCATGTGCGTCTGCATGGGCACGGGCGTTGCCGAAAGCGTGAGAACGTCCGCAAGGCCTTGAATTTTTGCGCCGACGCGTGAAGCGCAACGTCCACCATCTCCCCTTGGCTGCTTCGTCCCATGTAATGTTTCCCATTGCAATCTGTCTTCTTGTGTACCGCTACCTATATATCTATCAACTGTCGCTGTGAAGTTTTTCGAGGTACAGGTGAGATCTCCTTCCTCCACCTGTTCGTCCGCCTACCGGCGACTGTGATGATCCAAGATTTAACCATACTTTACCACATTCCGAATCATCGTGTGGATTACCTATATCGATTTCAGCCTTGTCTGATACCTTCCCTCTTCTCTGCCTACTTCTCCACAACTCTTAGCTGACTCTACCTCTTTCAGATACCCCCCGCGCCTGAACGGATGACGACGATGGTCTTGGATTATCATGGTGAGTATCTCTTTATAGGATGATGGCAGGCTTCGTGTGATGATAATTCCGATGGGCGGACACAATGTACCAAGCCTGTAAAGTCCCCGTGTACAAAGTGGGGATGGGCGCGGTACTCGTTGAAATGCATCGATTAGCTGACTCTTCTCCCCTTGCTGCTCTCCTCTTCACGACATGCATGCTGACTGCTTCTCCGCAGGTCTCGTCATTCTTTGTGGACGTAATTATCCGTAGTGGGTGGTGTGTACTTAGTACTTGATCTTGCTTTCGATGTCCATATCACGTTTTCGCCAATACATGTTGTCCATACTTCTTATGCCCATGCTCGGAGCCCCTACCGAGCGTCTTTCCACACCTACGGTCGTATGACGAGTCATCCATTCAGAATCTCAGTACACACGTCAAATCAATGAGCATCAGAATCCCGTACCGGAACGCGCACCGGCACGGTCCCGTGTCTACTCTGCACCCGCATACAAAGAGTCTACGTCCATGTATGGCCTGCGCGTCAGATACGAGACCGCGCCTTCCATCCACTGTGTCTGCCGCCTTGAGCTTGAGGGCCAGCTTGCAGACCTCAGTCAACCATGTTCCTCCCGCTCCTACTCGCTGCCCTACCCTGCACAAGTGCAGGCGTAACGATCGACGCCTTACTCGCCGCGAATAAGACCTTCGACTACATCATTGTAGGCGGCGGTACCGCGGGTCTCGCACTCGCAGGCCGCCTGAGCGAAGACGTGGACATCAGTGTACTAGTTCTCGAAGCGGGTCCGGATAACCGTACCAGTCCACTCGAGAGCGTTGTCGACTTTCCGATCGCCAGTGGTTCTGCTCTTGACTGGCAGTACCAAACAGTAGACTCCAAGACTATCTCAGGGTGAGTGTATGTATGACAGGTCGGTTGAAGGCTGAGAGGCTGATGAACTGTCGAATAGAGGCAAGACGCTCGGCGGGAGCTCTTCCATCAACGGCGGGACATGGACAAGAGGGATGAAAGCGCAGTACGATGCGTTTACGACTTTGCTCGAACCTGAGGATACAGATAAAGGCTGGGACTGGGAAGGGCTGTTTCATTACATGAAGAAGGTGCATCCTACAACCATTACCTCGCATAGTCCTTCTCACTTACATCCGAGTCCTATGGCAGGCAGAGCGATTCTCCCTGCCAAACGCTACCCAGCGCGCACTCGGTGCCGACTTTATCGCAGCTGATCATGGCTTCGACGGACCCGTACGCGCCGCCTTCCCAACGGATATATTCACGGGTCCAGCGAATCCGTTTTTCGTGGATACGATACGGGATGTCACGGGTATTGAACTCATACGGGACGCCAGTAGCGGTGATGCGAATAGTGTAGTGTACGTGCCTATCGTGAGTCGTATACTAGTATTGGGGAAGCGAGTAAGGCTGACAATGACTCGGATGTAGAGTCTGAACAAGTTCGATAATGATAGTCGGAGCTCGTCCGCGGCTTCGTACCTCACGCCCGTCGAACATACGCGCCAGAACTGGCTCACGCTCGTCGAGCACACCGTCACCAAGATCCTCTTTTCCAATTCCTCCACTTCATCTCTTACTGCGACGGGTGTACAGTTCGCCTCTACCCCTCCAGTGAACACTACCACCGCACCCTCAGACGCAACGTTCTACACAGCCTACGCCGCTCGAGAAGTGATACTATCCGCCGGAGCGATTCGTACCCCTGCGCTATTACAGCTGAGCGGGATCGGCGACGCTGCGCTTTTGGAGAGTATGGGGATCGAGGTGGTGTTGGATTTACCGGGCGTAGGAAGGAATCTACAGGAACAGACGAATACGGGTCTGGCTGCTTTCGGGAATGCAGATACGCTTAAGGTCGGAGGTGTGGGTCCCAATAGCGTGCGTAGCATCTCAGCGTTTCCAGGTATGTTCGGTGCTGATGCTAACGAACGTGTACTAGGTGATCGCGTTGCCAAGCATCTACGAGCTCTTTGGGAAGAATGCGAGTGCGAAGGTGGAAGAGATTGAGATGGGCTTGGACGAGTGGGCGGAAAGTCAAGCGCATAACTTTGGTGCGGGTCCAAAGGCGTTGCGTGAGGTTCTCGAGGTGCAGGCGCGCACTATCATCGATGAACACGGTACGCTTCTTGTTGCAGCTATTGTCGAGTGCTACTGCTGCTGAAGAGCATGCAGCGCCGATTGCGGAGCTTTTCTATGACTTGAACTTCGCACCAACGTAAGTTCGCTCTACCGGTGAAGGGTTTCATGTGCTGACTATCAAGCAGCTTCGTAGCCGTCGCGCTCTGGAACCTCCTGCCCTTCAGCCGCGGAAACGTCTCAATAACTGTACGCCCTTCTCCCTTCCGTCTTCTCTCTCCCCTCCCTCCTTGAACTCACAATCATACAGACAACCAACCCCTTCACACCCCCAGCAATCTCCGTGAACTGGTTCACCGTTCCCTTTGACCTCACCGTGCAAATCGCCGGTGCACGCCTCGTCCGCAATATATTCTCCAGTACGCCTATGAGCGAACTTACGGCTGGTGAAGCGTTACCGACATTGGATGTTGTTCCAGTGAATGCGAGTGATGGTGTTTGGGAGAGCTGGATATTGGGAGCTTTTGAAGGGAATTCGCATCCGATCGGTACGTTTTCCTTTGCCCGAGGATGATCAAGAGGAGTGACTTATGCGTAGATGAATAGGAACGGCCGCGATGATGCGTCGCTCGCTTGGAGGCGTCGTAGATGCCGACTTGCGGGTGTATGGGACGGAAAACGTACGCGTCGTTGATGCTAGCATCTTGCCTATTCAGCTCAGCGCACATCTTTCGGCGACGGTGTATGGGGTGGCGGAGAAAGCTGCTGATATCATTAAGGCGGCGTACAAGGACAAGTCGTGAACTAGGGAGGGCAGTATCCTGGACAGTTCATGATCTTCTAAGAGATGCTGCTGTCCTTGTACTAGGATACGCTCAGCCCGTCTCGTCGCAGCCTGGAACTTCCATTCAAGTTTGACTTTCAAGGTTGATGCAGACGATGAGTCCAGCCTGTTCGAAGCGCTGATTGACGTTTAGGTTAGCACTTCAGTAGCACTAGGTAGCATGAGAGTTGAGTTATCTACTTAGTATACACACGACGGAACGCCGCCGTTCGTTCAACATCAGAGCAAGTGCCAAGTTGATAGGATCGCGTTTCCGTAGAATGAATACAAATCCTGAGCGCTGAGCTCCTTTGAGCCATTCCTTTATCATATATCCTCTCTAGAGTCAATAGAAGTAGTCGAAGATCTCCGTACACCACAGTTCTGCCTAATACAGCCGTGCTTTTACCTCCAAAAGACCGCGCCTCGACCCCAGACTTTCCCGTTTAGGAACACCGGGCCGGAGCCGGCTGGGGTCGATTTTGCGCGGTTCATCGGCTCTTCTCTTTGAACTTCTCCACCACCACCTCCCTCCCATCTTATTTCTGCCACACTCGATTGCGATGTCGAACATGCAGATCCCCAGCGGGCCCGATCTGACGGCCCCAACGCCGCAGAACACGCCGTTGACCACGGCGCCGATCCAAGCTGGCCTTTCGCGTCCGACGGTTCCTGACATCAGCGAAGATGCCGAGGGCGAAGAGGGCGCTGAAGGGCCAGGCGGTGCGGCGATTCAGGAGGCCATGTTGGGTATGGTACAGGGTAAACTTGCGGGGTTGGTAGGGAAGAGCAGCGGTTATGTCGAGAGTCTGCCGGACGAGGTCAAGATCGCCGTCGAGGCGCTCAAGGGCGTGCAAGTGAAGCAGAACGAGCTTCAGAATAAATACAAGCACGAGTGTCTCGAGCTTGAGAAGAAGGTATTTAATCTGTACTGTAATGCGATCTGAATCGATCTAATTATTTTTTTGTGTACAATAGTATTTGGAGCTGTCGAAGCCCCTTTACGCACGTCGTCACGAGCTTATCACCGGCGCGTCCCAGCCGACCGAGGACGAGCTCAAGGCTGGCGCCGAGGCCACTACAAAGGACGATCCCGATGCCGAGCCATTCACCGCTCCCGAGGGCGCCAAGGCTTCCGCGATCCCAGAATTCTGGCTCACCGCCCTCCGGAACCACATCGTCCTCGGCGACCTCATCACCGAGCGCGACGCCGGCGCGCTCAAGCATTTGACTGACGTCACGCTCGAGTATTTGCCCGTCGGCGATGGAAAGCCGGGCTTCAAGTTGTTGTTCAGCTTCTCGCCGAACGAGTACTTTGAGAACAGCGTGCTCGAGAAGACGTATGTTTATCAGGAGGAGGTCGGGTACTCTGGCGATTTCGTTTATGATCGTGCGATTGGGTGCGAGATCAAGTGGAAGGAGGATAAGGACCTTACAAAGGAGTTCGAGATCAAGAAGCAGCGGAATAAGAGTGCGTATAATATCCCTTCGCTTTTAAGTTCGAGATCGCTGACGCGGTGGATAGACACGAACAGGACGCGTCTCGTTCGCAAGGCGCGCCCCGCAGAGTCGTTCTTCAATTTCTTCTCCCCGCCCACACCCCCTTCCGAAGACGCGATCGAGGCTGGCGATATCGAAGAGGACGAGTTGGACGAGCTCGAGGAGAAGCTCGAGATGGACTACCAGATCGGCGAGGACATCAAGGAGAAGGTATATTCCCCTTTCACCCCTTCTCCCGGCCATCGCATGTTAACGTGTGTTGCGCAGATCATCCCGCGCGCGATCGACTACTTTACGGGTAAAGCTCTCGAGTACGAGATGATCTCTGAGGACGAGGATGATGACGATTACGAGGACGTCGATGACGATGAGGATGGGTTCGAGGATGAGGATGTGAGTCTACCCTTCTCCTTTATTCTTTGCATATATAACCTTGGGTACTCATGCTAATGTGGTAGTAGGATGATAGCGACGATGAACCCGCACCTCGTCGTCGTGGTGGCCCGCGTCGTCGCGGTGGCGGTGCCGGCGCTGGCGGTGCGGCTGCCGTCGACCCTCAGGAGTGCAAGAACCAGTGATCTCGCACTACCTCCAACGCATGACAAAATAACAACAACAACATCAGCATATGCATAAACTCTCCCTCATTCTCAATCCTTTCTTGTGGTTCAACCCGGTCGATGTACACTTATACGAATCCACTCTTACCCAATGCTCTCTCCAAGGATACGGCTCTCTTTCTTCTTGCTCGCTCGCTCCGCTTCGTCTGCTCGTGTACGTGTAATTTGCCCCCTGTTATAAAAATGTGCAGAATCAAGGATCTCGACCAGGACGGACCGCGCGCTTGCCTCATTCCTCTGCCCTTTGCCCTGCCTGATCGTGTGGGCTTGATTGTACGTATTACGCAGAGATGCTGGAGGTCGCGTGCCCGTGCCGCGTTTTGTGGCGCTTTTTTGCCTCGTTCTTTTTGACGTCCGCCGTCGGTGGTTTTGGCATCGAGCGTGTACTCCGGAGGCCGTTGTTTTATGCCTCGGATGACTCACAGACTCAAGCCCTCATGGGGCGTTGGCTTGTCGTTGGTACATTCGCCGGGTGCTTTTCACGGCACAAGTATGTACTCCAGCTCTCGCTGTAAGTACGTGAGAACTGTGCCCGTCCTCCAGATGCTGAGAGGACCTACGCGGCTCGAACAAACCTGAAGGCCGTTCTGGAAACTAGCCTGTCCGAATGAAGGTCGCTTCTGCTGACGACTCGGACTTGCAAGCAATCTTGCTGAGAGTCATCCAGGAAGACGGTGAATGTGTAGGCATTATCTCGTATCCTCAGCAACCGACGTATAAGTACACACGTTAACAGCCTCAAGTTGTACGAAACGATTCCCAGTCCGATCCGGAGAACACCACTCCGTCCACACAATGCAGCGTATACTTTATAGTCCGATTCTCGCGTCGCGTCAGACTCCGCTTCAAAGCGTCTCCGAATCAAACGTAGTGTTCGCTCCCCCTTTCCCTTCTGCCTTACTGCTCTCTCCATTAGCAGGCTCGGAAGGTGTCTGCGCAGAAGTCTCTCGAGACACCTTGCGTAAGTACCATGATGGCACCCATCCGCGTTCTCCGCCCTTCTCTTTGACTACATACGCCCAATGGTTATATCGCTTGTACACCCTCAACGCCTCGTCCATAACGAGATCCAGCTCAAATAAGCCATCGTCGTCCTTTCCCTTATAATCCGCCAGCGCATGACTCGGGAACGATTTCGCAATAACGTTCGAGGGCAGTATGGGAGTGTAGGCGTGAACCCCGCGTGCGGTTGGGTTGATTCGCGACGACGTTCTCGAGTCTACGCTTAAAGAGGGCTCGGGGTTGAAAATAGAGGATTTGCCTATCGGGATGCGAGTTTCGAGCTGAGTGCCGGCGGGGACCCAGCGCATCTGTGAAGGGTCATTGTCAAAGACTCCCATCCCCCGCGCATCGCGTTGGACCAGCCACCATTTGCGCTTGCGAACAATGATCACGAACGCGTCACCCCTACACAATGTATCAGGAAAGTTTTAGATGAGGAGTAGAGCGAAGAGGAAGACGCGACGCACACTATAACGTCCATCTCATCCTCCGACTCCGCCATATACGGAAATATAGCCACGCAATAGCCAAGGTCCTGCGCACTGCCACTGGGTTCCCCGCCTGTTGGACTCGCGAGTTCAGGATTACCAGGCACTACTACGCTTTCACCCGTAGCGAGCGATGTTTCGGTGGGGGTTTGCATCGCGTCTAAACGTGGCTCCGGTGGGCGCGAGACCGTAACATCGTGGCCTTGCGCTCCTTCCAGCCCTGGGGATAAGGAGGTCGTAGTGGCATGATGAGCCATCGAGTTATCCGCAGACGCTTTCAATGCCGTACGCGCGGCTCGTTTCTTCTGCGCAACGGCGAGGGGCGAACCTACATCTTTGATATGTTTCACCATGAAGATGGGGTTTCCAGACTTGTCTTCAAGCTTTCGAAATATCAGGAGAGGTTTCTCGTCAAAGGAAAGGCAGCGTTGGGAACGGTTGTCTGAGCTACCATTAGCTACTAGCGATGGAAAGAATAAGGAGTGACTTCACGCACCTGGAGGACCGTAAGTGATGAATAGGGCGTAGTCTTTCCAGTCTCCATTGATCTGGTACCTTTCAAGTGCCACCGGCAAAACCTTCCGCGCCGTATCTTCGAGCGAGACCTTGAGTCTCTTGAGGTTTTCCGCGGACTCATGGGTCATCCGACTATGCAGAGGAACATAAAGGTCGTTCGTACTGCTGGCTGGCGTATCAGTATGTTGTGCCTCTCCTTGCGAGATATCATACCTGTGCACAAACGACAAGTCACCGGTGGTATGCTCAGCTTCTTGCGGGCCAAGATGCGGGCTCTCCACGTCGGATACTTCACGGTCGTTCTCGTATTTGGCCCACCACCTGGCAGCTAGATCAGTCGATTGATCTCGAACATCGTCAACGCCAACGGTAGAGGGCTTTTGCAGTGTAGTCTCGACGACTATCCTTTGAAACTGACCCAAAGATTCCCCGGATGCGTCGAAGATTTCAGTAGTATCAAGACGAGGATTCAGGAACGGCGTCACAGATGAACTTGAGTCATCCGTTGTATGCGATGGTTGGACGTCCGGTGGCGCATCCTTGGGCAAGGACACGACGTCTTCGATGAACGAGCCCGGGATGAAGAGTTCGAACGACCCAGAAGCGGGCGTTTCCACGTCGCTATCACATATACATCAATACACAAGGATTAACCCAGAAGGCTCAGAACGGTACTCACGTGGGTGTCTCAGTGGGCGCATCTTTATTGAGACTGGTATATGTACCGTAAGGGCGCCCACAAGCTTCATGCGCACTAACGGCCATCGTTAACAAGGTGGATGGACACTTTGAACTTGAACCTCATACCATATGATTCTACCATCATCAGTGACAACCTCTCGACCGTCGCGCTCTGTTCGGCAATATGGGCATTGAGGTGTACGTTCACGAATTACGATGCTCATGTTCAACCTCGAACCTGAGCGCACGAGTTGTGGCCATGACCTGGGTTCTATGACGGCGTGATCAGAGTCTCCTAGTCCATAATCGCGCCTCTGAACGTATGTCATCCCAACGCGTCCCTGGAATGCTTGCAGGAGGAAGTTGTGTGTGTTCTAGAAATACGCGGGCTCAGCGATGCAGAACGATGCAAGCACTTCAACCATGTCACTCACCTCCCACGTCGAAAATGTCTCAGGCCCAAGTACAAAGACCTCTCCGAGAACGTCTACAATGATTAGACTGTCTGGCGACAGCCCTATGGGACGCGACACGGTGAAAAGCTTCCACGTCATGAATAGTACCAAAAACGTGACGATCATTGAAACCACTGTTTCCGCAGCTTGCGCAAGATTGGGTAGGGTGACAACGGCTAGTGATGAGGCAGACTCAAGCTTGCCACCTTCAGCTTCGACGACCCAGGAGAATAGTGCCACCAGTGCGCGCCAAATCAGGTCCTGATCCTCAGCGCCGAACCGCGAGATTATCTGCCGCAACTGTCCGCCGAGGTTCACCGACTGAAGCCGATAAGTAGTTTGGGTCGGTCTCAAATCCATGTGTTGTTCAAATGCGTCCGCACTAGCTGGTGTAGATTCTAAACACAGCAGGTAAGCGAGAAACGTAGGATGCGAAAGACTACGCTCCCACATACCTAGGGATGGGATGGTTATGCTTGATGTCGAAGCGATGGTACGGTCGAGCAATGTGTGCAGCATCTCAGCCATAGCTTCATCTAAACGGTGTTCCAATGACGGAGAAATCACAAGATTGAAGGGTGCGCGTACTGTGCATGCGGTTGTCCCGTGCTTCGGATAGAATAGCGCGCGTGGTAGTGTTGGTAAGCTCGAGAGTAGGTCGGATCACATCCAGAGACTGAGAGAGATTAGCGATCGATGCATCCACTGGGAGTCGCGGGCGTCAGATAACAGACATTAGCGGCCAACATCGACCTACCGACGTGTATCATAGATGACATATGTTCCACGCCTACGACTAACTCAGCGATTGCCATCCTCTCCTCTTCAACTGCTGCCTCTTCTAATCCTTCAAAAGCGGAGCCAACTTCGTCCGTGTCGGAGAACAGAGCATATAAGAAGTGTTCTATGTATCAGACAGTTAGAAGCTTCCTGCCAGCGACAGCGAGACACGTACGAATACGGCCCCTTTGCACAATACGGGTCAATGATGCCAGTGTCTTCAGGATCTTCACCAGGGCCATAACAGCGATGTCTTTGGATTCGCTCTTCAAGGGCACGCGCACGCGCACCTTTAGTCGCGTAACGTACGCGCGCAAACGCTGCAAGAGCTTCTCCATATCGTTGAATGCCGCACTAACACGGTCTGCCGCCTGATGCAACGCCTCTGATAAGCATATATAATGAATAACAGCACAAACAGGACGAGCCTTTAGAAGAATAGCGACAGCGGCAAAGATGCCTTTCCCTCCAGGAACACCCTACGTAGCCCGCATGAGTATATCAGATCATCTTTCGAGCTGCAACTCCAGATTCGCGTACTAAAGAGGACCCCGTCTCAGCAGCAGCGTCAAGAATAATGTGTAGATGGTGTACAATGGGCTTCAGCGCTCTCCGAATCGCACGCGACGGCTTCTTTCCTTGGCGCTTGTCGCTCAAGAGGCCCGATGTGTTCTGAATAATTTCGAGAACCTCGCCACTTGTTGTACATCGCCCAAGGTCGCGTATGAAGGGAGCGTCGTTGTTGCGCAAATCGATCTGAAGTGCCTGGTGATATTCGTCAAGCGCGGCCTTCCAAAGATCGCCGATGTCATCGGTTGACGGTATCTCCTGGGGTGGTGTGTCTGGACTGTCGTGAAATTGGAGTCGGGTTAACGGAAGAGGGCGGGCGCGTCTTAGTCGCCCGCGAATGAGGCGTAACATGGCGGCTAGGAAGAAGGCAGTATACTGCTCGTCTACTGAGGGAAGAAGCCAAGGCTATGCAATACAGCTCTCGAAAGAACACGGGGTGCTTCGAATAGAGTTCATAGCAGTGCTACACTCGAATTGTCGTGGACAACGGTAGGTAATCGGGCACGTATGAGCCCTGGGCATGCACATTGATCCCAGACGCGCACGAGTTTCCTTCAGAGAATATTCTGTGTATTCGCGAGCACGAATGATGGCAAAATGATGGTGGTTCGGGACAAACCCTGCGACGCAGCCGGAGGCTGCGCGGTGTGACCGCGGTTCTTCAGGTCGCCACGCCGACGCGACCAATCGGGCTTGTCTCTCTCCTCCATGTCTTCGCCTTCCAATCCTACGCACAATGCCCAGTTTTCCACTACATCTCTGCATCCGGGGTACAAGAATATGAGAAGCCTAGGCTGCGCCCAAAGCAAGACAGTGAAATGCATGAGTTTTCGCTCCTCCTCCATGCGGTCCCCAACTGCCCATCAACTTGCTCGGTGCCTCTCGGTGTTCGGCAGTTGAACATTTGACGTTGCTTTAGTCACTTGTCGAGATAGGTCAGGGAATGATAGACTTCGTGTATTACCATAACGAGCGTTGCTACTCATATTCTGCAAACAATCCCAGAGTACTATATCGACCGAGTGAGCAGCTGATATTCGCCGCTAGCCTGTCATTGAGTCCGAATGACTGCAAAAATTATTATTCGAGGTCTTGTCAGCCTTCCCGAACCGCGAGCGAACGTGCCTGCTACGCCGTGATGGACCTATGCATATGCTAGAAATTGAATGGATACGTTGCCAGATACGCTGTCCAAGGATGCCAACTTCACCGCCGGCCGAGTCTACTATCCGAGTTCATCACCGTGCCGGCGTGCTCTGCAACCCTGCCACGCCGAGCACGTCATGGTCAGGCGACATCCGTTCTCCGGACTCAAACCTGTACCATACGCTACCCTACGCAGACGAAGCTACTTCTCCGATGTCCGCTTCGATCTTTGGCGGTTCCGCATGCACCCAAGGATTGCATGCCAATGCTCGTTTCCATGCTGAGAGATGTATGGCATATGTACGCCTGACCTGGACCAGCTTGACCCGCCTGAATGCGTTCCAGATAAGTAGGGCAGCTCAACTGGCCTTAATCTCTACGCCGCTCTCCCTTCTTCCTCAGTGGGATCGTACTGCGAGCTACACCCCGGTCTTCCCGTCGTCCGTTCATCATGCGCTCTGCTTCCCGCTTGTCCGCCTTTGTCGCTGCGGCGACGCTCGTCTCCGCCAGCCCTCTCCAGCCGCCCGCACCTCAACGCCGCGCGGTAGGACCGACTGGCCCCAACGTCACGATCGTGCAGATGTTCCAATGGAGCTGGGATTCCATCGCCAGCGAGTGCACCAACTTCCTCGGCCCCGCCGGCTATGGCTACGTTCAGACCAGCCCACCGCAGGAGACCATCACTGGTGGTCAGTGGTGGGTTGACTATCAGGTTCGTCGCTGCGGCCCTCTCGAGCTTGACGATGCTTGATGCTCAACATGCGTTACTACAGCCTGTCTCGTACACGATCCAGAACAACCACGGCAACCGCGCTTCGTTCAAGAACATGGTCGACACTTGCCATGCCGCGGGCGTGAAGGTTATCGCTGACGCCGTTCTCAACCATATGACGGGCAGCGACTCTGGAACCGGCACCGCTGGCACTTCGTACACCCACTACGTTTACAATGGCTTCTACCAAGCACAGGATTTCCACTACTGTGGACTTGAGCCGAACAACGAGATCGTAAACTACGACAACGCGGTGGAGGTGCAGACCTGCCAGCTTGACAACTTGGCGGAGTACGTAAACCATCATATACGATTGGACTCTTTGCTCATTGCTTGATAGCCTTGATACCGGTGCAGAGTACCCTCGTAGCCGTCTTGCGGAGTACGTCAACGACCTACAAAGCCTCGGGGTCGACGGATTCCGTCTCGATGCTGCAAAGCGTGAGTACTTTCTATGCTTTTATTCTGATGTTAGCTGACCCGCGAATAGACATCTCTGTCGCTGACCTGACCAACATCGCATCGCGCTTCACTGGAACGCCCTACCTTACGCAGGAAGTCATCTACGGTGCTGGTGAGCCCATCACCCCGGACCAGTATGTCGGGATTGGTGCGTAGTCATGATACACTTTTCGTTATATATGTATTACTGACACTTTTGGCAGGGAATGTACAGGAGTGAGCTGCCTGGCAGTCACTATGTACAAGTATATACTAACGTGCACTCAGGTTCCGCTACACGACGGAACTCCAAAACGCCTTTGGTGGCTCCGGCATTTCAGCGCTGCAGGATCTCAGCTCCTTTGGATGGATTAGTGGCTTGGACGCCAATGTATTTGTTGGTAAGCACCTATACAACTATAATGCGTGAGGCATCAATAGATCGCTTACTTTAAAACGCTTGCAGCCAACCATGACACGGAAAGGAACGGAAACTCGTTGAACCACAACTCTCCCAACAACGCCTACGTCCTGGCCACTATTTTCTCGCTCGCATACCCCTACGGCACACCTTCCGTTCTCTCTAGCTACACCTACTCCACTACCGATGATGGAGCCCCCAACGGCGGTAAGATCACCTTCCCTATGCTCTGATGTCCATCGAGGTGTGACACTTTTTGCAGGTACGGGTACATGCAGCGGCACCGGTGGTGAGAACGGCTGGCTCTGCCAGCACCGCTGGGTTGCTTTCAGCGGTTTGGTCAAATGGCGCAACGCGGTAGGCACGGCTGTTCTCAACAACTGGGTCGCCCCGAGCTCCAATCAGATTGCATTCGGCCGCGGTACATATCCCTTGTTACGTCTCATATTGGTGTTTGTACTGAAAGTCGTGCAGGTACAGTAGGCTTCGTGGCGATCAACAACCAGGATGGCTCATGGAGCACGTCGTTCAAAACTTCGCTGCCCGATGGCTCGTACTGCGACGTTGTACACGAGTCCAACGCTAGCGGATCCTGCACTGGCACGACGTGAGTTACCTTTGTTTTGTCTGACTTCAGTTCATGCCCTGACCACCATTGCAGTTACACCGTGTCTGGTGGGTCCTTCAGCGCAACGATCGGTGGTCGCGACGCGCTTGCTATCTATGCTGCTTAGGTATATCTGTTCTCGGTTTGAAGGGAAGGTGTATTCATTGTATGAGATGAAATTGCTTGTTGTACCCTTATACCACCTTTTGTAACACGTTCTCTTTGGTTGAACCATTCGCAGCGCACTTTCCGTCGCGAACAAGATCCTATCGGACATGAATGAAGGCGTACTGGCTCTTTTTAGAGATGCGGGATCGCCGTCCAGGAAAGACCTATGAGTCTGACGCGGCCAGGGCGGCCCGCCGGGTTGTTCAGGCCGCCCCACGCACGGATGATGGGCTTGTTTCTTCCCTCCATCTCTTCGCTCTCAATCCTATGAACCAACTGAGCACAATAGACACTTCTACTACCACTCTTGAATATAATGGCTGTGAAGCGAAAGCTGCGCTCGAGCTAAGGGCGTGAACGCTCGAAGTTATACTCATCCGGGTCCTTCATCCGGTCTCCAGGTAACTGCTCATCAGCTTCTCGTGGCACTGCTCTGCTTGAGCCGGTCGAGACTCGACGAAGCCGCCCATGATCGGAACGATGTGTTCTTTATGAAACGTTACGCCGCGTTGCCGAGCGAGAGTGCTTTAAGGACGGGCAGCTCGAATCTTCGCACCGTCCTCCTTTCTTCCTCGATTCGTCCAGCGGGACACTGTCCGGTCTCTCCGTCGTTTGCTCAGTATGCGTTCTACTTCCCGCTTGCCTGTCCTTGTCGCTGCGGCGACGCTCGTCTCTGCCAGTAGTTTTGACGCGCAGTGAGTTTGAGTCGCCTCGGCCGGTTGTGCTCGCTGACCCAGCCTACAAGCCATCACCGGAGTCCGCACAATGCCAGACATACACTCAAGAGTCGCGCGCTTCAGTGCCGTGCTGCTGGCCCCAAGGCCACAATCGTACAGATGTTCCAGTGGAGTTGGGACTCTATCGCCAGCGAGTGCACCAACTTCCTCGGACCCGCAGGTTACGGCTACGTTCAGACCAGCCCGCCGCAGGAGACGATCACTGGTGGTCAGTGGTGGGTTGATTATCAGGTTCGTCACGATGACTGCCTCAAATCCGACTCTACATCACGTTCAACATCATTCCACAGGCTGTCTCGTACAAGCTTCAGAACAACCACGGCAACCGCGACTCGTACAAGAACATGATCGATACCTGCCACGCCGCGGGCGTCAAGGTCATCGTCGACACTGTTATCAACCATATGGCGGGCATCGACTCCGGAACCGGCACTGCCGGCACCTCATTCACTCACTACACATACGACGGGTACTACCAAGCGCAAGACTTCCACTATTGCGGACTCGAGCCGGGCAACGCCATCGTGAACTACAACAGCGCGACCGAGGTGCAGACATGCCAGCTCTCCAACTTGGCCGAGTGCGTGGGTCTTTTTTTGAGATGGGACTGTATACTTATTATTTGACAGCCTCGATACCGGTGCAGAGTACCCGCGTAGTCGCCTTGCTGAATATGTCAACGATCTGTTGAGCCTCGGAGTCGACGGCCTTCGTATCGATGCCGCAAAGCGTGAGTGCATCCTTGACCTTCATGTTGACATCGATTGACCATCTGATCAGACATCTCTGTGACTGACCTCGCTAACATCACATCGCGTTTGAATGGATCGCCCTACATCACGCAGGAGGTGGTCGCGGGAGGGGCCGTTACACCGCAGATGTACGTTGACCTCGGTAAGTCGGTATCGGGCATACTGTACGCCCTATGCTGTGCTCATAAGTTTCATAGGGAATGTACAGGAGTGCGTTAATTGGTCATCATAGGTGTGACAAATCTTGACATTCTGTAGGTTCCGTTACGCGGAGGAGCTTAAGAAGGCCTTCAGTAGTTCTGGCATCTCTGAGCTACAAGATCTTAGCACCTTTGGATGGGTCGGCGCGTCGGACGCTAACGTTTTCGTTGGTGAGTACTCCGCATCCGCTAAGCGCGCGTATATGCTTCAGCTGCTGACAACTATGCAAGCCAATCACGATACGGAGAGGGGTGGTAACACGTTGAACGCCAACTCTCCCAGCAACACCTACGTTCTCGCCACGGTATTCTCACTTGCACACCCCTACGGCACGCCCACTATCCTCTCCAGCTACTCCTTCTCCAATTCCGACGACGGTGCACCGAATGGCGGTACGATCAGTTCCCCTATGCTCTAGTATCTCAAGTGATACTGACACTTCTCAGGCGCGGGTACGTGCAGTGGCAATGGTGGCCAAAACGGTTGGCTCTGCCAGCACCGTTGGGCTGCAACCAGTGGTATGGTCAAGTGGCGCAATGCGGTAGGCACGGCTGCCCTCAACAACTGGGTTGCCCCGAGCTCCAACCAAATCGCGTTTGGCCGTGGTACGTCTATCTTGTTACACCTTATACCGCCCATTTTACTGACAGCTTCGTAGGCAGCGTAGGTTTCGTGGCGATCAACAACCAGGACAGCCAGTGGAGCACGTCATTCAAGACTTCGCTGCCCGATGGCTCGTACTGCGACGTCGTCCATGAGACCAACGCCAAGGGGCCGTGCACCGGCACGACGTGCGTTGTCTTCACTACGATATTGCGTTCTGTTCTAACCACCGTTTGCAGCTACACCGTCTCCGGTGGCTCCTTCAGCGCGACAATCGCTGCTCGCGAAGCTCTTGCTATCTACGTTGCCGCTTAGGTATACTCGATCAATTTCACGCCGGAGTCTGCATTCATTGTACGAGATTGGCTCGTTTATCGCACCCCGTTTGGAACACTTGCTCTCTTGGGACCACACGCTCTCTTGGGACACACTCTCTTTGGATACATACACATTCTTGCTTATTAGTCTCTGATTACAGCGCTTTGCAATAATATCTGGAAGTCGTGCCAATACCTCGCTCTGCTTGACTCTACTTGTCCGTGTTGATCAGTGGCATTATGTAGCCAGGTTAGCCTTATACCTTCATCCGGCGGTCATCGCACTACCCTGGAGAGCGCCTATGTAAGGCTAAAGATCAGCGATACAGGTCCTCTCGTTACAAACTTTGTGGTGTTCGCGCTAAATTCCGCACTCTACTACTCTTCGGACAGTGTGATGGTTCATGGCGGATGAAATATTCGCATTGTCCGACCAAGCGTAGAATGTACATGGGCACCAAGAAGGCGAAGTCGTGCCACGCAAGCAAGAGGGTATCTGATGCGTACAAAGTAACATAGTAAGGTAATGTAAGTAACGCAAGAAAGTAAAGCAAAGCAAACCTCAAACTGCCGATCGTCACGCCAGATCGGTTAGTACGCAGACTGCAATATACAAGCAAGAAATAAGGGAACACAAAGCAGCGTTACGGGGGAGGAGCAGCGGGACTGATGCGCTGAAGCAACTCTGGTAGGTGAGTCGCGTTGAATTGAGGTGCCGGGGAAGCGACCTCCTCCGTGGGCGGGCGAGTGAAGTCATTCGGCCACTGTTTATTGGCTGACTGCTCCTCATCATCTTCATCGCCAATAGCCGTAAGCGGGCTGGGTGCAACATCGGGGCCATCGTCGCTTTCCTCGCTGGACACCGGTCTAACTTCGGGTGTGAGGGAGGGGACAGAAGCAAGCGCGGAAGCGTCGACTTGCGCAGTCGTGGACGGATCTGCAAGTGCGGGTGCTGGCACAGGAGGGGGTATAATGGCGGGTACAGGCGCGGACGAAGGCTCATGTATAGTCTCCGTCGGATTCTGACTGGTGTGGCCCGGCATACCAGGCGGCTCGTCATCGTGTACCGACTCGTCCATGTCCAACTCCTCGTCCGAGAACGGGTAGTTCTCCATGAACTCGATCTGCGCCTGACTCATGGGCCCCTCCTTGAACTTAGGAGGAGGATTGCCGACGAACGCGCCAGGCTGACCAGCGAAGTCAGGCACCTCGGGGCTGAACTTGAACTTGCGCGAGTGCGGGAACCAAAGCTTCTTGACGACAGGTGGAGGCAGAGGTCGCGCGCCGACGTATTCGCGCCTGCGCGGCACGCGCTTGCGACGGGGCGGAGGTGGTGGTTCTTCATAAGAGCTTTCTTCTTCTTCTTCTTCGCTCGCCTCAGAGCTAGAGGAGGATTGGACGTCGCCTTCGCTCCAGTAGAGCTCGCCATCGGCGTCGATGCCAGGGATGATGACCTCGCGCGTGTACGTCGTAACACATTGACCCTGCTCGTTGACCCACATGTACCCGCAAGGATAGCCATCAGGCGCAAAGAGCTCCGTCCTCACGCCCGCAGGCCATTCATAGTCCATCTTCGGCGGTACCCAGGGCTCGGACGGCGGTGCTGGCGACTTCGGAGGCTTAGGCGGTAGTAGACGGATGCGCTTTACGGCTGGACGTGGGGCTGGACTCGCAGGTTGCGGTTGCGCCTGTTTGCGCTTTGCGACGACGCTCTTCGGTCCGTAGTTGGCGCTCTTGACTGCGCGTTTAAGAGGTGCGCGACTCCCTTCGCCATGCTTTTGAACGCGGACTCCCAGGTACACTTCGCCGCGCCCTCGCGTACAGATTGTGCAATTGCAGAATCCATCGCAGACCGGGCAGTTCCACTTTTCCGTGCCATCGAAGGCAAGACCGAGGTATATATTGCCATACCTTGATGGCAGATCAACACCAATCCCAAGTTATGATAAAGAAGAGACGGAGAACGCACCTGGTGACCAAGCATCCCTCGCAGAACGCTTTAGCACATTCCTTTCTCCTGACTTTGCCGCTTGTGCAATACATGTGCCGACGCATAGTCGTCCGCCGGCACTGGTGGCAGTGTTGCTTGACAGTACCCAGCGGCCACTGTATACCCGCAGTACCCTTCTTGAAGAGTTTTGTCGGGTCGGCTGGGACTTCCACAACATCCGAATATTCAGTCTCAGACGTCATCTTGCGTTTCCGACTGGGCTTGACCTCGCGCGTGCTGGCTCGTCGTTTGGGCGGTCCAACGCGCTCCTTGCTCCGCTCAAAGTCATCGTCACTCGAGGGCTCGGGCATGACAGGCCGCTTGGACTGGCGCGTGCTTAGCTGTCGTTTCGGCGGTCCAACACGCGGCTTATTCGTCGGCTTGAAGTCCTCGTCGCTCGAAGGGTCGGGGATATCGGGCAACTCAGGCTCGCTCTCGTTCTCCGAGCTCTTGTACCTGCTCTTGATCGGCGAGTCTTCGTCAGCGGGCATGAACGAACCCATGCCACCTAGAACGCTCGGGTCGATCGTCTGAGAGCGGCCCTCACTGCCGTGTAAAGTCTGCGAGCTGCCGGGTGACGCTACGTCGTCAAGTTGGGCAGCATCGGGAACCGCGGAGGGTTCGTTGCCAGGCTGAGCGGAGCTAGCGAGACCGGACGAGCCTGCCTCTGGAGCAAAAGCGGCGGCAAAGCTACCCAAAGTCATCGGTTCGCCACCATCGCTGTGGAAATCACGATGAGAGCCAGAGCTCTGTCCGTTCCAGAACGGTCCTTGCTCATGAGTGTGGTTATCCTCGACTGCGGGCGGTTCCTGAAGCTCTTGGTGTGGCTCGAAGTTGAGTCCGGGATGCATAGGCTCAGCCTGCATATACGTCGTCGTCGGTTCGCGCGGCTGCGCGTCTCGGGAGTCCCAGTACTTAAGCTTCCACAGTGAGAGCGGCAGTGCATTTGTTGGAGTTGATACGGTTGACGTCTGACGCGACTGGTCCTTCAACGGTGAGAGCGGCCGTGCATTTGTCGGAGTTGGTACGGTCGATGTCTGGCGCGACGCGTGCTCGGCCTTGTAATTCTCCACTGCGGCAAGCAAAGCATTCGTCGCGTCGGGGCGACTGATAGCCACAGTTGATACGGCGGAAGCGAGCGAGACGACTGGAGGCTGGAACGCGTCGTGCGGATCGATCTGCGCCGCTAGTAATGGGTAGCGCGGTGCAGGCGCATGCACGCCGAGTTCAGGCTGTGGGACAATAGGCCTGTATCTCGGCTTGGGCACCCGCTTCGAACTGCTGTCCTTGGTGCGCGGAGGAGCCGGACTCGCCGCGCCCAGAGTCTGCTGGCTTCCACCCTCCTGATACCCTCCCCCATTCGCGCGCTGCTTCCCCTTCCCCTTCCCCGCTCCCTCCTTATCCCTCCTGCCCTGATCCTCCTTCTGCTTCCCCTTCCCCTTCCCCTTCTCTTTCCCAGCTCCTCCAGACCTTCCCTCTCCTCCACCTCCCTCACTCCCCTTGCCCTCGTCAAACCCCCTGTCTTCCTCATCACCGAACTCCACATCGAGAACCCCAGGCGCAACCTCCGGACACATCAGATGCAACCACCACTCCTCCTCATCGTGAATCTTCTTGGCATACTTCATAAACGACTGCACGCGCCGCTCGTTCGACAGACCCGGACTCCCTGGCTTGACCGATTGAACATAATAGATACGCGTCGCGCCAGGTGGCACTTCGAACTCGACAATCTCCCCATCATCGGCTTCGTCCTCCTCTTCGCGCTCCGAGTCTGTGATGGATACCACTGACCCAGGTAGCACGCGCGGTTTCGAAGGGCCCGCCTGAGAGCGTCCTTTCGAGGGTCCAGCAACCGCAGACGTACTCCGCATTTTCGAAAGACTCGCTTGCGCGAGCGCCTTCGAACTCGACGGACCCGGTACAGCCAGTACCTCCTCAACCTCCAACACCTTCCTCTTCCTCGACGCGCTCTCGCCACCATCATGCGGACGCTTCGTACCCTTCACTCGCGGTGCAACCGACTCTGCACGGCCAGGCGCAACCGATCCTCTGCGGCTAGATGCGACAGAACTGGCACGACCGCGCGCTGCGTTCATCTCGTGGCCGGGCACAACGCTCCCCGCACGACTCGACACCACACTACCCGCCCGACTCCTCGCCACACTACTCGCTCTCCCACCCGATCGCTTAAAGCTGCACTTCGTCCCGGCCTCATGACAGCGCTGGCACCTACGATGGCTGGGGAACGGTGCGTTGACGCACTCCGTTATACCTGCAGCTTGGCAACTATCACATGGAACTTCGTTGCGTTGGCCTGCGCCACGGGCGCGGCGTGGTGGTGCAGATGCTGATGCAGGAAGAGGTGGCGGTGGCATACGCGAGCTTGATGCAGGTGGCGGCATACGAGTGGTAGATGCGGGCGGTGGCATAGTAGACCCCAGACGCGGCTTCTTCGCAGTCAAAGGCGGGGCACTCGTACTCGCGGCCGTATCGTTCCTCTTAACCTTAGACGATCCCACAACGGACTGCAATGTCTTCTGCGCTTGGCCTTTGTGTGTTGCGGACAAAGGGATATCGTCCTCGCTGTCACTATCGCTCGATGGGTTCGCGTTGGCGGCGTACATCGCGTTGAGCGAGTCGGTCAAGCTCTTCGCGGTGCTGTTGTCCATCGGTTTCGGGATCGTCGTGGAGGATCGAGGTGCGTTATCGAGCGAGGCGTCTGCTGCGGGTTTCTTGCCAACTGGGCGAGGACGAGGTTTGCTGGATGATGCTTCAGGCGATCGTTGTACCAGACTCGACGACGACGACGATGCTATCGGAACTGACGCGCGCGCCTTTGCCTCCCTAACTTTATCCCGATCAACGATAGCGGAGAGCTTGGGCGGCATACGCGGCATCAACACAAACACATCCCGTATCCTCCGCTTGACTTTAAGCGCCGGACCGTCGATGACCTCCACATCCGAATCGCTCCCGGGTTCAACGACCTCGATATCCGAGTCCAAACTCGCACCGGTGTCTGATGGAGGAGCGCGTTTGGACGGTTTGCGCCGGTGGGGAGTCTGTACGGGCGGAGAGGAATCTTCGGAGGATGAGGAGGAGATGCTGATTGTATCGCTGGATACGATCTTGCTCTTCGGACCTGCTTTGACCTTCGTCGCTTGAGCGTTGTCCTTCGTAGAATGAGCGTTGACCTTCGTCGTAGGCGCCTTGCCCTTGCCCTTATCCCTCCCCGCCCCGCTCGCAATCTTCGGCTTCTTCACGACCGTCCTAACCACCCGCTCCTCATACTCCTCACTCGACTCGGACTCGGACGATTCAACGCGACGCTTTTTCGCCCTTCTCTTCCCCGGCGGACCAAACTTCATCGCCTCCCCGTCCTCTTCCACTACAGACGAGCCGGCTTTCTTCCCACGGATAGTAGGTTTCTTCGCCGTACGCGGTGGCGGTGGACCTTCCTTCTCTTTACCCTTGCCTTTACCCTTATCCTTTCGCGGCGCCTGTTCTTCTGGTTCTTCTTCGGGAGCTTCAGAAGGCGTATATCGCGGCTGGGGATAATCTTCCATTTTCTTGGCGGGATCGAAGAATGGCCAGCCGGGTTTTGGCGAGTCGGATTTGGTTGTAGGTTGGGGTTGAGGAGCTGAATCTTGAGAGTTTGCGGAGAGGGCTTCGTCGGAGGGTGTTGGGGAGAGGAAGAGGGGTTCTTTTTTGCGGGGTGGGGGGAGTGGGGAGGGTGGGCGGTGGGCGGATGGGCCTGCTGCTGCGTTCTGTGAAAGAAGAGAAATTGTTGAGTATGATTGGAGTTAGAGGAGTGGAGGGATGGAGTGCGTACGTCAAGGAGAGTTAAGGTTGGGGATGCGGGTCGGGCGAAGGACGTTGTTGGGCCTATTTGTGATGTTGATAAGGGCAGAGCAGTTGAGAGCGCGTGTGGCGTCGAGATTTTAGGAGTATCTGGTGCTGGCTTTGGTTCCATCTCGACGTCGGCTTGCGTTGCTCTCTGTTTGATATATATCGTCAGGACGGTCTGAATCAAGATTTATTGTAGGATCGCTTACGGTAGGACTCCCTTCGTAGCTCGGATATCGGAGTGAGCTAAAGTCCTGCAAACAAGTTCAGTCCCGGATTGTAATATATGAGAAAACGATAGAGAACACGTACGTCGTCCACGACCATCTCAGCTTCCACGGCGTCTTCGTCTGCGCCCGTACTCGGACTGGGCAATGGCAACGGCACAGATAGCTGATCAGGAGTACCATCAGCATCTTCGTCGACCTCCATGTAGCCAGCAGGTATGCGCGAGGGGCTGGGTTGAGGTCGTGGAGGCGTATGCGGTCGAGGCAGCGAGTCATGCGAGCTGGAGCTGGTAGCATTCTGCATGATGGTGTCTGATTGTCCAGCATCTTGTAGCGAAAGCCGCCGAGCACGAGGAGGAACGTGGGCCGTAGGCGATTGGCTATGCGTACGACTCCTTGTGGCGTCCTTCTGGGCGTCATGGTCAGGTGTCGGCAAGTCAGGCGTCCGAGTTACTGGTAGCCCATCACTATTCTACAGATCACAATTAGATTTTGCAATTATATTCAAAAGTTGAAGAAAAATAGCGCACATGTGGCACTGTGGCCTGCACCTGGACAAGTCGTTCAGTTGTGGGTCCCTGATGGAGCCACATGTTGAAGTGCTTACCTGCGGCCCGTCCACACCTCTTCCTGGCGTCCGTAATGTCTTTGCAGAGCCAAATTGAATATTCTGAGAGTAACGGTTTGATATGCGCGATGGGCTGAGCGCTCCTTGCAGAGTCGAGTTGCTCGCGCCCGCGACGGGGCTAGCGGTCGTCGTCGGGGCAGCCTACGCGAGCGCGTAGTCTCAGAACACGTATTCAAACATAAAGCGCAATACAATACGCACAGTATGTCCGTTGTTGAGCATAGCATCGCGTTTATCCGACGAACTTAATCCAACATTCAAACCGTGAGTCAAATCAGCCTGAGGCGCGCTCAAGTCTCCCTGAGAGTCAGCACGCGTCGACTCCTCCTCTTCACGTCGTTTCCGCGCGTCCTGGGAGCCGTCCCAGTTTAAGAGAGACGACATGGCGCGCTATAGAACCAGCTGCACATGCGAGGCGTGCAGAGATAAAGTGGGAGCAAGAGCAAAGAGAGACGGGCGCGCAGCGCGTCGCGAAAGACCGTGACTTGTCACGACGCGCGCGCGGCGTGAGCGCGTCGGTGCCGACGGCCATCAAATCATTCCTTGCACTCGAACGCTCACCATCTGCGCCTAGTAATTGCAACTGAACTTGTCTTTCTCTCTTCGAACTCATACCATTGTTGAGTATGTGATGCGAAAGAACAGTCCTACACTACTTAGCGCCGGGTTCTCCTTCTCGCGTGCAAGGCGCGTGCGCCATCAATCCATAATTGTTGCACTGCGAAGGCCGAAATGTCTCCTTCCGTCTTTATCACATTCGCCACCTCCAGACTACTCATGACAGATGTAAGAAGCCCGAGAAGCCTTCGTCTGTCCTCCGCGCGCGCGACATCATCTGCAAGGTACATGCTTACACTGTTCGCTTACAGCAATCCTTACTAACTCGTGAAAGTTTCTATACCTGTTTATTGAGGGCTGATCAGCCGCCTGCATTTAGCGGGTGTCCTATACACCTCCGACATGCATGCGGATCCAGGAGAATGACACTAGATTGGCGCCATCTGGAACAATGATAGGTGTGTATCTTCATATGTACTCTTGGTTTGCTGAGCATCTCGTAGACGTCCGACGGCTACTTCGCTCGTCCGACGAATCTCTGCGTACCAACGTTCTAGCGGCTTTTGCCCGGAACGAGGGCCTCCACATGTTTCTAGCGGTCGTTGATCGGTGCCCCCTCAATAGAGAGATTTCCCAACCCGTTTTCGAGCCATCGCGTCGAAGCCCAACTCTCAGGAACATCGCTCCGCGACGCGATGCAAGGCTCCACACCAGCCGAAGCGGCGGCGACAAAGCCCGCTTGAGCAACTCGGGGCCGGCCCACCTCCCTCGGACAGCTCGGGAATGCTGCGGCTCGTAGAGACGATAAGCCTTGTCTTTTTTCGAGCGCGTAGGATGGAGGGAAAGGCGAGCAAGACTTGGGTGAGCAGAGAAGGCAGTCGGTCTCACGCGCGAGCGGGCTTGGGCCACAGGCTCCACCCATCAACTCGAAGACTGCAGGCGCGAACGAGCTCGAATTCGGACGTTGGGAAATCTCTCTAATCTCACTCGCCGTTGTCTAGACTCATTCAAAATCGAGAATACATGAACACGATGAAAGATAGTCAGCTCATGAAAGGTAGTCATGTCTACTGCTAACAACTCTCTCACTCACAAATTACGTAGCCTGGGATGCTCCTTCATGCGTAGCCTTCGACGAGTGGCTCTAGAACGTTTGAAGTACGCTCGACGTTGAACTGACGACGGGAAACAGGTAAGACCTCGGCCTGCTGGCTCACACCGCTCTTCATCTCCGGCCTCTAGCTCTTCCGCTTTACCCCGTTTCGTTGACCAGTCGTGTCGACTCATGGAACTTGGAAGGCCGACGTACAAATTCTCTGCCCCACTACAGAACACGGGATCAATAGATCACCGGCGGGTTGAGCCGTAACGCCTGACAAGCTCGTAGATCGGCACCATCTTGAGCAGGTGCACTTTCTCGTCCTTGCTTAGACTGTGGCCAGAACTTACTGTATGCCTTTTCCCGCCAGTCATATGTACGCTCGATTCCTGATCATCTCGAAGGAATGCCACGACTCCTACTTCACTCGCCCGCGTACCAGCTCTCCACCAGCTTCCGCCCAATACGAGGGCGCACACATGTACCCAGCGGGTATTGATCGGTGCAGTCTCGACCTTCATGACCTTCTCCGCCGTCGTCTCTCCGCCGTCGTCTCCTCGGTCAACGCATTTTTAGCGCTCCAAGGGTGGCTAAAATGGCTCCGCGAGACGTAGCAAGGCGAGTTGTCCATGCGAGAGGAAGCGGAAGTTTTTCTGTGTTGTCAACGAGCATGGCGTGAGGGATAAGATTGACGAGCGATGTGACGTTTGCAGTGTCAGCAGGCGTCAACTTTTGAGAAAAAACTTGCTCGCCGTTGCCTGGGCTCATTCGAAGTCACGCATTCATAAACACCGAGGTAGACGACCAATCCATATACTGTAAGCCAGCTACATCTACAACTGACGATTCTCTCACTCTCAAAGTCCATAGTCTGGACCGCTCGCTCTCGACGCAACCGTTGGTGAGCCGTGGCTCTGGAACATTTGAAGTTTGCTCAATGTTGAGTCGACCACGGGGAACAGGTAAGACATTCGCGTGCCGCCATACGCCGTTCGTCATATCCGCCCTCTAGCTCCTGCACTTTAACCTATTCCAGTGGCTGGCAGTCGTCTCCACGAGCTTGAATTTTGACGTAGTAACTGAACGGGTCACTCGAGCAACGGGTCGTACAGGTTATCTGCCCAACTACGGGCATGAGTCAACAGATACCCGCCAGTGGAGCAGAATACGAAGGAGGAGACGGACGTTGGAAGTCTCGACTTGTGTTTGTGGAGGGGCGCTGCACAAGCAACGGCGTGTTGTATCCGGTATAGGCTACTCATTCACTCTAGAAGAACTCTACCGGTTATCTCGGCGACAGACAGTCACTGACGTCTTCCTTTGCCTGTACTACTTAACCACATGTCTGAGAGAGGAAGCGCAAGCACACTGTCAGTCTGGTGACCTGGTACATGAAGAGTGACGGAGACAAGCTGGAGAATTCGCGGGAACGCTCTTACGTGGTATCCTCGCAGCTTAGCCGCAGTTGTCGACAACTCGGTATATGCTTAACTTTCACGAAGAACGCTCTCTCGCAGATCATATCTAGTGGCTGGCTCCGGTGTGAATATACTTATACGGTACAAGTACCAAGTATCAAGTAAGCAGTCTTGCGCCCAGTGTTCAAGCTACTTCTTGGCTGCGGTATATGGAGACGCTAGTAAGCTAATAGTTCAGAGAGTGTGTCTACTACTACCATACTGCCTAATCTACAGAAAGTTATTTCAATCGCAATCGGGGTCAAGGATAAATTTCGAGGAGGGACCGCAGCTGCGGCGCTCGGCAAATTCCGTGAGACGCGTGCGTGCCATCAAAGAGCACACCGTTGACCGAAGAGTCACCTTTCGCACCCACCACCACCTCCAGATTACCCATGATCACTCTCTTGCCGGCGAACCGAAAGACTTTTCCGACTGCAGACTCTCCTCACATGTTCCCAAGCGGAGCATTTCCTCTCGCCGCGCCCGGGGTCCCCGAAGTCGGCCTGGAAAGTTCACCTCGACACTCGACCCTGTACTGGATAGTTCCCTCTGACGCTCTGACTTAATGGCACAATCGATCTAAGTGCCTGCAATATATGCGCACAAGCCTACGAATCAATCACATGTTTACCAATTGGCGATTAGTGGCTAAGCGACGAAATGGAGGAACGGAACCTGCACGACATCGTTTGCTCGAAAAGTTGGATGAACTCATGTGTTCGAGCATGCGGCAAGACAAATTGGACCTACTTCGAAAAAAAAACATCTTCGGACATTCTTCGCCACTCATACTCCGCTTGCTGGCTCCGGCGCGTGGGCTTAGTGCGCATGTCAACTGGCCGAGGCAACGCGAATAGGTGCTGGCGAGCCAGCAGCCGCGCTACAAAGAAAGTCTATTGTACTTCCCACAATCACTCAATTGTACCGGCACCAGTCGATTCCATTTTTTTTGAGCAGGAGGGCTGGGTGTAGATAATCGTGTTGTAACTTGCAATGCAGCGCGACCTTCACACACATCACCATCACCATAGCTATGGTATATCTTCGATGGCACCACGGACAGTCAAGCAGCCAATGGCTGGTTGAACGAAGACTTCTATGAACTGACTACGACGGCTTGCAAGTTTACCCTGCCTCTGCTTTGTCATTTTACTTCCCGGCGCACACGAGCTTAAGCGGCGAGCCGGCCCTTCGTTCGCACTAAACCCAACACAGCGCCAACAGTGCTTTCCAGAGCTTTTCCGCATATGAACGCGTGCGGGTTACGGGGCTCGCTCGTGTGTATCCTGATTACTACGTTACTCGGCTCTCCTATCTCAAAACTGTATCACGACCGCCATAGGAGCCTTCCCGCATACGATCGCGTGCGGATCTAGAGCCTCATCCGTGCGTATTGCGCTCACCAGCTAGGTTTCGCTTAAACTTCGTTATCCGCGCAGCATCTACTTATAACAGCTTCTCTTGCAGAATGCTTGTCGGAGTGGCCACGCAAGCCAGTTTGCCTCGCCTCCGAGTTTCTGAATCTCCTTCGTTCCTTCTCCGGCAGGCCCGACCATTCATTTTCGCCCTTCGCCCTATCCCTTCGTTCACGATCCTCGTCACGATTAGGTTCTAAACAACATGACCAGCGACACCTTTTCCACCCTTCTCGACGGCCACCAGGATGTGCCGGTACACTCATACTCTCCGGCAGAGGCCAAGGCCAACATCGTGCGCGCTTTTCTGTGTCTGCTAGTCCTTGATTGATTCACGACCTATCAGGCTCCGACCGCGATCTCATTCATAGAATCGACTGTTACCGTAGCGCTTCTGGCTGCTATCACGGTGCGCATATTTTGGCGATCTCGGCTGCAACCATCGTCACTGAGGTCAATCATCTCCAGCTCTCTGCCATGTGCACGCGCAATGTTAAAGACTCCACTTCCTTCGTCCGTACAAGTCTCGTTCTCTGTTTCGTATCCGTCCTCGCAAGCGAGGCTCTTTCAGGTTCGCAGGCCCGTTACTTTTTTTACCATCGCCTGCTGACCATCCGCAGCGGTCTCTGGGATCTTGACCACCATATGGATCGTGGACATGAAGGTCTTCTCCGGCACTCTGTGCACGGTGCAAGGTAGCCTTGAATCAGCCACTGTACGCGTTCAAGTTACCTCGCTCATGCAATGCCCAGGTGTCTTGAGGCATGTTTCTGACGTTGGCCTGGCGATATGGACTGTCGTGAGTACAATATTACTCAGACCCGCCACTATGACCCCACTCACAGTACATGCGCCAGGTCATTGCGATACAAGTGTTCATCATCCTCCGCCGCGCGCAAAATTTCAAGGAACCCGTCGACAACCACCCATACACTTCGGTCACGATCTTCGGCCGTACTATGCCGCGCGCGATATTCTCCAAATGGACCGTTCTCGTGACTCTGTGGCTTGCTGTAGGTGGCATTGTCACGGGCGGCCCCGTTATTGCGGCTATAACGGGTCGTGGTGACTTCTGTGAGCCGATCATAACCGTTCCTTTGTTGACACGCTAACCTTTCGCTAGACGGCGTCTTTGACGAGTCCTGCGCCATTGCTGCATCTCGTTACCTTCCCGAGAGTATCGCGTACGTCAAAGCCATCCTATCGCATCTTATTGTGTACTAATATGACGCTCTTCAGGTTCTCTTCTGCCATCGTACGTCCGTACTGATCTAGGAAAGTACTACACGATGCTTATGAGCTACAGATCATCCTGGCCGCCTTCCTATCTATCACTCTGTTCATCTGGATGTCCTACTACGTGATCAAGCCATGCCCATCCGAGTCTGACGCCGAGCTTGAGGCCCGCTTCGTCGGGGACGTCAAAGCTCGCATGATCGTGCTCAAGGCGGCCAGGTATATGGCATGGCTCCCCGTGAGTGCCACGAACCTTTCGAACTTTCATGTGCTGATAGCCGCTTTCAGCTCGTATACTTCATCTGTGCTATGCCTACCATCATCAAGACTATCCTCTTTTGGTCCGGGGTCACCGTCCCAGTTGCCTACATCATCTTTGCGTACGTCTGGATTCATTCTCATCATACATCGACTTACTCAATCATGACATAGTGAGACGATCTACCATCTCATAGGTATGCCTCATGTAACCTTCACAACCACCCCTTGCTGACCACCGGCTCAGGCGTCGTCGACGTAGCTATCTTCCTTCTTACGTCTGGCACCGGGCTCCTTCTGCCTATCAAGTCGTCGACGATAAACGTTGAACCGCGCGACCTCAATGCCGAGGCGGAGAGAGTTAGGGCACAGATTGCTGCCCTCGTTTTGGCTATGCAAAACGAGACATCACCCCCGGCAAGCTTACTGTCGTCTGGTAGCGAGTCGTCCCTACCTATAGCCGGCCGTCACCCTTCTACGCGTGCACGAGAGGCACCTTTCCCTCTGCGCGCCAGATCCGCGGATCCGAGCAAGCAATACCACGCTCGTAGCAATGGTGTACGCTCATCATCCGCGAAGCCAGAAGAGGAACCTGAGCTCACGTCGCACGGCGAGAACCAAGATGGCGCGGCACTCGACGACAGGTCGGAGAGCAGACAGTCCGATGTACCGTCTAGCGTATACTCTCAACCTTCGCCCACACCAAGCTCTCCCCACTGCATCGTCTCCCCCGCAACCGCCACTCTCGTCACGCCACCCAGCGATCCTCGTCCGGAGAGCGTTGAAGTGCGCGTCGAGGATGCGGACAAGCATCCCGAGGTCGAGACCGGCGCGGAGCCGCCGTCACCCGTCTCGCCTGATTCCCCGCGGACTGTGCCCATCGTCTTCAACCAAGTTCTGGCCGTAGCCGAGGTTCCAAACGTACCGCGCTCACCTTCGCCTTCTCCCGACGACGTTGTTGAACTCGCACCCTCCACGTCTCGTATCTCAAAGGACCAGTCGGAGAAATGGCTGCAGCGCATCATCCACGATATCGTCTCGCGCCGTGCTGTCCCTATGCCGTGGCTCCCTCAGCGCCCGAACGGCGAGCCAGACTCCCCCGCCGATTCGTTCATGGACCCCGAAGCAGCCGCGATCGAGCGCTCGCACTCCGAGTTAGAGCTGTCGAGCATGAATCTGAACTCCCATTCGAGCTCGAACTTGAAGCGCGAGTCCCACGATTGGTATGCCGGCTTTTTACAGGCGGCGGGTCTTGGTGCGTTTGCCTCGCGCCGTGCCAGCAAGCACCAAGGCAAGGTTCATCCCGATCTTGAGCCTCGTCACTCGTCGCCCTTCGTTCTCCCGCCGATACCCGATGTCGCGACAACCTGGCACCAGTACGAGGACTCACTCAAGACGCCGCGCGGGAGTGTGTTCATCGAACCTGCATCTCCATCTACGAGCTCGCATAGCACCACGTTCGGCTCGGACTCTGCGACTCTCCAAGGTTCTTCAGAGTCTATGACGGCGACCTGGAGTCTTTATACTACGGTCGATCTCAAGGAGGACAACGCTGGGAGGGTCAAGACTGCTGCACCTGCCGTATTCGAGCCGCCGGTCATCGTCATTGACCGTGCCCTCCCCGCCAGTCCGGTTCCGACCTTGGGCGAGGAGATCTTCGTCGCGCAGATGGCGCGGCGCCCAGTATTGTCTGCGCAGAGCGTGCTTCTCGACGCGGTGCAGGTCAATTCTAAGCAAGCCCTCGACGCCGTGCTGATCAAGGGCGCGAAGTCTGTGAAGAGGCGGCGTGCCGTTTCTCCCTTGCGTGCGACCAGCCTTACCGGGACAACGTGGAAGAACGAGAGCACGCCGGACTCTATCCATTTGGCTACGGAGGGGTTTGATACAGAGACGGCGTGGGTATGCAAGATGGTGCCAGGCGAAGTAGATGTTTGGGAGTGTGAGGAGAAGGTAGTAGACGTTCGTGAATGATCCCAGTTTCTGCGGCGCCAGGCTCGCTCGCTGTATAGTATCTCATGTACATCGCTATGGCATAGCGTATTCTCTTTGCTCTACGAGCACGTCTCATCACACTCTGAATCCTGACGTTGTCAACTTCATCCAAATACGTGTCGTCGTCATTTCATCGTTATGCTACACCGTCGATTTCCAAGATATGCTACACCTTATCGTCTCCTTGCAATTCAGTCTCCTCGCCTCGAACCATCCGATCGAACACCTCTTCAAACGCGCTCCCAGACCCACATATAAGCCAACGCCTTCAACGACTTCACACTCTCCTGATCCGCCTTAACGACCTTCTCATCATTGAACAACACCCAATCATCGGAGTCACCCTGCCGAATATGCGCAACGTAATGCCCCGAATGCACGCTCGGCCCTTTATGGCTCACGAATGCCCGAAGACGATACTTCGCCGGGAGAGCTGGGTCTCCAACTTGTTTCTTCTCCACAGCGGCCTGGCTCGAGCTCGCTGCGGGCGCAGACCCGTCATCGTCTGGGTGTGAGAAGAGCCATTCGATCGCGCGTTCAGGGTTGCCGCCCTATTCAGGATCCATATGAGTGAAAGACGAGAAGAGAAAAGGGTGGGCGGACGTACAGTCTCGCGTAAAGCTTTGGACGCTTGCGCGCTCGTGAAGCCCATATCGGAGAGCATGGCGACTTGCTCCGCGCTCGGCTCAGGTCCAGCACCAGCGCTTGCGCCCGCACCGGGTGTCTGTATTGGTGCGTCGATGTCTGCAAGATCATACATTCAGCATGAGCGGACATGAATGTATGAAGGAAGGTATGTAACGTACCGGGGTCGTCCATGTGCGCGAATAGCCATTCCATGGCGGCTTCGGCGTTCTCGTTGCCTGTAGCCAGCAAAGCCTTCTGGCAGCGGATCTCCGGGAAGCCCATACCTGCGAGCATTGCCATCGCATCCGCGTTGAATGTTGGCTGAGCTGTAAATCCTTCAACACACGCATTCACCACGATATACAGATAGAAGAAGACGTACCCGACGCAGCACCAGCATCCTCCGGCAACGCCACCTCGCCCTCCCTCAGCCCATCCCCCTTGTACCCATCCAACACAAGCACATCTCCATCCGGCAGAATAACCGGCACATCGACCTTGGTCGGTACCCAATTGACAAGCGTAAACTTCTTCGCGTGTACGACCAGTACATCCGGGAACGTCGCCAATCGGCTGCCACGGACAGCTTGAACGTCGGTATCGCATTTCGGGCAGCGGTAGTTGAGTTGTTCGGAGCCGAGGGCTGTGTCGAGGCATTCGGTGAGCTGGATGTCTTCGTATAGCGTCTTGCCGTCCTCGTCTGTGCCTTTCGTTCGTGCAGGGACGGGAACGCTTAGAGCATCCTGCGCATCCGTCCTGTATCGTACACCACCGCACTTCCCACACTGCAACCGCTGCTCGACCTCAAAGGCAAACACCTGCGTCGCGTCCCGGCTAACATTTGCCACTTGCGCATGCTGTGCACGTCGCATAGACGTCAACAAATGCGCAAGGAACTCCTCTGCGTCCTGCTGCCTCATGCTCGCAAACTCTTCGTGACCTTTACCCACGAGCGCCTTGAAGCTTGCGGGACGCACGCCCTCCTGGAATACGGGGGCCGGTGAGTCGTGTTGCAAATTATCGCCCGCCGCCGGTGTAGTTTCGTCTTTCGTTCGCGGAACGCTGTACCGTCCACTACACAGCCCGTCCGCGATCTTCACCATCTGGCACTCCAAACAGCTTGCGGGCAGCGACTCGATACACAACGCCCAATGCAGCGCAGCAGGCTCGTAGTAGCGGCTCTGGAAGGCTGGGAGAGTGAAGAGGGTTTGCAGGACGGAAGCCATGTAGCAGCTGTTGCCGAGATTCGCGAGTCCAGTGAGACCGGGTCCGAAGACTGGCTCAAGCGCCTTTCCGGATTCGTCTGTGAGGGAGAAGTCGAAGCGGAGGTTGTGCTCGAGTTGAAGCTCAGTCATGCTTTTCTCTGTTTTGGTCTGCGCTGCGACGTTGATGCCAAAAGCGGCGAGATGTGAACGAAGCTCGGGGTCGACCTTCGCGTCGTCACATGTGTAACAGTAGAGATCTAGACGAATAGACAGTCAGAAGATCGGCATATCCCGTATCAACAACTCGTTCCTTACCGGCGTTTCCTTCGGGCGTGATGGTTCCCAGCTTGACCGCAACAGGATGGCGCGTCTCTTGGTAATGCGAAAGACCGTGTCCGTTGCCACCAAGACCACCGTACAGCTGGCGCCCACAACCAAGCGAACCGCAAGTAAGACAAAGCCACAGATTCTCCTTGAGGTCGCACTGCTTGCAATGTGCAAGCCCGGCAGCCTCAATCGGGCCCATCGACTCAGGTTGTAACATGAGAGTATGCTCGCAAGCAACAATCTCCTCCTCCCAAGCCTTGACTTCACTCTGTCGCGCGCTACTCATTGCAGTCAAGACGCCATCAACGAGATGCTTCGGCGCAGGCTCTGGAGAGAGCGAGCCAGTCTGCCAGTCGCGCAAGGCAGTCAGAAACTCATATTTGTCTTCCTCGCGCTCTTCGACGATAGCTAGCTTCGTCATCTTTGCCGGTGGCTCTTCATCGTCGCCGCGCCGGTTGGAGGGCTTCAAACGCCGGCGCACGTTCAGTGCGAATCGGTGGCCCGTTTTTGTGGCGTGATCGCGCGCATGGTGGCGCTCGGTGGACAAGCAGCCACCGTTGAAGCAGTGAAGGCAGACGTCGACGCCGTGCTCTGTATCCTGCGCGATGTTAGTCTGATGCCGCCGCATGTAGAGCCAGTGGCGTACTTGGTTATCAAAGCACTGAGTACACTCCTCGCGGTGAACCGACTGAGAGAGTTTCGGCGGCGACAGCTTTGCCAATTCAGCTGTTATATTCGAAGCCATGCTTGGGTTGCTCAATGTCGTCGTGGAGAGTTTGATCGTCGTGGTACGCGATGGAGTCGCGTCGAGACGCGCGGCGAGCGCTTGCTAACGTGATCGTGCACGAGGCTCGGCGTTCGCCGTCTTCCTCACTTGCTCTTGACGATCATCATGCCCGCACAAGCCGGATTTTTCCTGCACTTTTCATGCTTCGAACAATCGGGACCCGAAGATAGTAATGAGTGATCTCGCACGTACGATGACGACTTGCCTACAGATACCAGAACGGCTCGAGCATAGCCTCTTGTGCTCTGCTCGCCCAAGAACCGACACTTAGCACCAGGCATTCATACGATGCCACCCCGCTGCTACTCCAGCAAGCAAGATGTATTGTGCACGTTGCCGTGGTTTAACAACCATCCTTCGGCTCGTTGCTCGTACTCAAGATTGGCTTCGGTAAAAAGAACTCACTGTCTTTCCTTAACGGCATTATCTCAGAGTCCCTCTCGACCTTTTAACTTCTCAATATGCCCGCTATCGACGCCGGTGGGGCCTACTACCTCCAATGCAGCGGGACTCAGACGTTCCTCACGATGGGTGCCGACGGCAAATGCACCGCCAATACCAAGGACAACGCCGACAATCAGAAGGTCAGTCCTCTTTCCAAACCCCTTCCTCAATCCCTGACCTGCTGGCAGTGGTACTTCGACACTCGCTCGGGCGACGTCGCGATCCACAATAAAGCGAACGGCACCTACCTCACTTTCGCCTCGATTGCAAACAGCCAGCGCACGTTCTGCGCCGAGCAAACCGCTACGCCCAAGATCTTCAAGCTCTTCGCAACCGACGCGAGCTGCGACAAGTATATGTACGCATACCAAGTGGTGCCCTACGTACGGAAGCGCGTTCTAACGGAGGAATACAGCATCGCGGTACAGGACAAGCCGAACATGGTGCTTGACGTATCCGGTGCTGACAAGAAGAATGGTGCCGCTGCTATACTCTACACCAAGCACGGAAAGGGGAACCAGGTCTGGCTCCCCACCCTTGGTGCGTCTTTCCTTTGCTTGTCGCTCAGTGATTGGGAATAACATTTAGACTAGCGGACCCTGCTCAATCTTAACCTGTTCGACGTGGAGTAGTGCGGCCCTGCCGCAGTTGTAGAGTTGTCTCCCAGATTTTAACTGCGCATATAACGATGATGTACGCTGCTGTATGTCGCACGCATAAGTACTTGATCCCAGACCATGAGAGATCATATGTACAACCGCGAGGCTTGAAGTTGCAGTCTAATCCTCATCATACCCCGCTCGGAGCTCGTCGACTACGCTAAGAAACGTGTACTACTCACACACGCACAGCTTTCGATCTGCCCGTGTGTAGCTCGCCGCCACTTCATACACCGTCGAGGGCAAAGCTGGGCACCGTAGTGCGCGTCTCTTCTACTTAAGGCGCTAGCTTTACACAGTATGCCCAGGCTGGAAGCCTCAAACGCCTTTCGCCTTTCGCCTCACCCTGAGTGGCGGTCCCAGCATCATTCCTGCGCCACAGACAGCTGCACCCGCCGGTGGGCGTCGACGGGAATTAAGACTTGGACGTACGCCGAGTGGCGCTGGGGGAGAGGGTCCTGGCGTGTCGAAATCATTCAGCAGCTTTTTTTCGTTCCCGTGACATGCGCGCGAGGAAAGCTGCACTAGTGAATACGTTCCCGACGCCGTAGGCCGCAGAGGTGGCGGTACAGCTTGGCGGCACGGTAGCGTGAGATGCTACTGAAGAAGTCGGAGGAGTCTCCGAGGAGGCGCGCTGCTTAGACAGCAGATTCCATGATGCATACAGCTGCCAGGGAGTTCTAGGTTTGCAGTGTTACTTACAAAATGGGGCAGGGACGTCAGAATAAGTGGCGAACGTGGGACATCACTGGTTGTAAACAGGTGGGTGTTGGGTGACAACCCTTGTTGAACCCTGTTGAATCCTAACGAGGAGCGCTACGCGCCGCAGCCAACGCCTTCTGCCTCTGACAGCCATGCACTCGAGCTCAGGATACATCTTCCTCGCGCCACTTTGCGCTCACTAGCACGCGAAAAGGAACAGGAAGCGTCGCCATCGTCGACTTGGTCACTCGATATCGTTGACGAGGAGAACCGAGGCTGCGGTGACCTTCAAGTTCGATGTATTTGCTCTTCAATGTGTTGAGTCCGGTCTATGGTGACTGTACAGCCAGTTCTAGGAATTCGACGATTATCATACGTGGGGTAGAACTTTCGCCAGCGCCTGGCCTGCCGAATTGCTTCAGACCAAAACAAGCTTAAGCTGTCTCCAGGACGAGGAATGGAGTGTCGTTCTGCATTCCGCTGTCATACACGACGGCGACTCATGTCAATGCACGCCATACCGCGGCGTACTGAACCCCTTGTATATATCTCGGGACTCTGCTCCGGTGCCCATTCAAGAGCTGACAGCAAAGTGGCATTTGCGAGTTGAGGAATGTTGCTACTGTGAGGAGCGCGGGCGACCAAGTCAGGTCAGAACATCGGTCTACTGTATTGCATCGCGGATTCGCACATCCGATGGCTTCATACCAGCGGCGGGAAGTGGACGTTTATCGTCCTGCGAAGACATTGCCATATGCGTACTGGCCATGCAGCTTTGTATAAAGACGCCATTGCTCTGGCCTTCCGAAACATCATACTCCCCCCTCAGAATCTTTCGACATGTCTGCCATCCAATCTGCACCTGCATACTATCTCCAGTGTATCGGAACACAGACGTACTTGACGTTGAACACCAACAATGGAGTCACCGCCAATACCAAGAACACCAGCGACACCCAGAAGGTTGCAGCTTCCTTCGCCCTCTTTGCCCAACATTCCACTGATAAGCTCGTGGCAGTGGTACTTTGACGCTCGCAACACCAGTAGCCATGTCGCGATTCACAACAAATCAGATGGACTATATCTCACCTACGCGTCACCCGATCAGTCGGGGGAGCAGCTGATGTGCGCGGCGCAAACAGCGACGCCCAAGATTTACGAGCTTCAGGCTGGTGGCGAGACGAATCAGTACATGTATGGAATGGCTACTTCATCGACGCAAGAGCCTTATTGATGCGTGATATAGCATCGCAGCGCTGGGTACGCCGAGCAACGACTTCGTGCTTGATGTTGAAGGAGCCAACCCCGCTAGCGGCACCCGGGTCATATTGTACACCAAGCACGGAATGAGCAACCAGGTCTGGGTTGCCAGTCTTGGTATGTCTTTCCTTGCCTCCGCAGAACATCTTGGACTGAATTTTGAGCAAAGCTGACTAGTCGGGCCGCCTTGAGCTGCACGAGGCCAATTATGCGCTTCCCTAGTAATGTTGTGCCAGACTGGAGACTCCTGATCCGAATGTACTTATATCACGGCGATGATTCCCAGAATATGTCTACATACCTCAAACGCACGCGAGTCTCACAGTCGAAGACCGTGAATATACACATCAGGAGCTAATGAAAGCCCACAGCATCCGAGTTAGCCTAGCTCAACGACGTTGAGCAACGTGATGGCAGAGATGGGCTGTCTTTGGTTGGCGATGCAGTAGTCGAGAACGCGGCATGTGCCCGGTGCATGCGATGCTGCCAGATGTGGGTGCCAGTTGAGAGGCATATGCGCTAGGGTAGGCAGCTCTTGGCGTTCGTACATTTGGGTCAATACAGCAGACAGAATGTCAGGGATGTTTTCATGAAAGGCTTGACTAGTTTGACTGTATATACGACGTGGACGTTCAAGACAAGTTGCGCAGGCGCAGACGCGCCACGCGCCTTGCTTTCAACGTCCATGATCTCCATGTGTCGTTCGTTCACGGTACAGACTATCTCTCAAAATCAACTCCTATTGTCTACTCGTACTCTTAAACGTCCCTGATGACCATGCCAGGATGACTGGAGGTGGCCTGAACCTCAGAACGGCGCTCGGCGTCTCTCTACCTTCTCGATACCCGGGTACCAGCCCCTCGGTGCGACAGTCACATTATGCAGCCTCACGCGGTCATCTTCCGCAACGTTCTCTATCCCTACATCCTCGAGCAACCAGGCCCATGTCTCCGGGATGTCCGGTAAAAGCTTGCGCTTCATCTGCGCGAATATGCCAATGATCTCGGGTTTCCCACCGCCTGGACGCCACCGCGCGCGGTACTGGGTGTGAGCGACAAGATGCCTGCCGTTGAACGAGGGTTCAAGAGAGCTTGACGTTGGCTTTGGCTTGTGGGCCTCGTACTTTACGTCCTTCTTGATAATGCGTACGCGATGCCATAAACCGTCGTTGCACTGCGCCCAGGCGGTATCATCCGTCTGTGAGGTTCAAGTCCTGTTCAGCTGGAACATGGGATAGAAATGAATGATCTGCTAACCTCAAAGCTGTGGGGGTCGACGTAGCTGACAACCGGCTCGGGTTTCGTCAAAGAAGTGGCCGACATTGGTCGTTGCTTGCGCTGTGCTCTGCGTTCAGCTCTGCGCGTCTTGGGGGTGGGGGTGTTCTGATTTTCTCCCATCGCAGAGCAGCCTAATTATGCGTATTGTGTGTGGTCAGAGCGTAGTACCAAGTAAGACCATGCGGCTCACGTCCATGTATAATCAAACACCGCCAGAACAAAGAAGCTTTGTGGCTCGTCGGCCCACGCTTTTTGTGGCAAGCTCGCTGAGGTGGTATAATAAACTTGAAGGAAGACAAAGACAGTGTTCCCTGTGATGTTTCTCTCTCAAACAATACGGGTCTGTGCTAGTTTGACGAGACCCAATGGTATATTGTCACGACAATCAGGCAAACTCTGTCCAAGATTCATTCTATGCGACGTCTGTGTCTAAGTACTTCAGTAATGCTAGTGGATGGTATATATACAGTGATTGAGAGCGTGTGTGCGGTGATGAAAGAGTGTGATTACAAAGCGTAGGATAGCAGGTCAACTAGAACTCCTCGTTCTAGACCGCGAGACAGAAACAACTTGAAGCTCCGTCGAATATGCTTCGCGGGAGCCTGTCGCTTTCTCGTGCGATGAGTCGCTGTCAGGACTGGGCGTTATTGGTTCGAGGGGACGCATTTCATAAGAGCGTGTTCGTTCAAATGACTGTTGTACCGTTAGTGCCGTATCCGGAATCGCGTATGGGGGACAAGGCAAGTACCTCAGTGTCAACTACGACCGAGTCGAGTTCTGGTAAGGGTACCGATCGTGGCCTGTATAGCTCCGATGCTTGCATGGACAAGCGTTTCTTCTCGCGATTAAGAATTCTGAGAAGGAATTAGCGCTATGCTCAATGAATCACTGAGTATCGTGAAGGGCGCACACAAGTAACACGGACCATACGTAGACTGAAATGGCGTTGAGTAATGGGGCAGAACTAGGTGAAGATGCGCTCACTCTTAGGCAAACACGATGTGACCACGATGATGGCAGAGATAAGGTTAACGCTGTACGTCTGTAGAACTTTAAGAACGACAAGACAAGACTTGCACCTGTGAAGCTCACCAGTGCTAGTGCCAAAATTTGAGTTGCCCTACGAGCCAGTAGGCGTGAGCTTGACGGCTTGCGAAGACATGACTGCGGTAGACGTACAGCAAAGCCGTTCCTCTTGATACTAGGAAGATAGCCAATGCCTCAAACTTATTACCGCCACCTTGTCGTTTGCTAAATAAACGCATCAGTTAGATACTGCACCTGGAGCATAATGGTCGCAACCGGAGACTTACTAGCTAGGGAACTCGCTCGTGTTCTTCCGCAGAAGCACAACCAAGTCAAATGTGATGCAAAGATCAAGGACGATGGACAAGGAGAGCTTGATCGTTATCACTTCCTAGATGACACGTTGGATAACACCATGAAGAACAAGAAGTCTGGTTCTTACTTGGATCTTAGTCAAGTCAAAGACGCCTATTGAAAAGCTATACCGGTACACGGCAGTGAGTATGACCAGGCAGTCGTCATGTGCGGGTAGTACACGCACGCCATGCTCACTATCGAAGCGTCAGTAATGTTCAGAAGGGGCGAGCTCCACGCGTACTCACAAATCCACGCCGCCATTGAGGCCAACGCCAGAAGAATCTAGATTGGCCTGGTCAGGAAGACTGATAGTGCAAACGAAGGCAAGGCTACTCACATACGTCCCGCACATAGTGAGCGTGACCTTGGACTGTACCGGATAGAGCTCCTTTCGTACTACGACAGTCTCAGGTTCAAGTGCGCCACGATCGGAAGGGATCCCATACCTTTCCAAATCCCGCGAATGAAGTAGCTACAAGATGATGAGCGACAGCGCGTTGAGTAGGATGACATGAACTCACAGCTGAACGAGGATCTCCGCTGTCGAGCCCACTACAGCATCAGCCTGCGGCGGATTTTCAGTCAATAGACCGACTATTGGACTGCTCGACAACTTACAATGCTCACGCCGGCTCCCTTGAGAAGGTATTTCTCAATGCTCTGTACGACCGTCCAACAATTATAGACGTCGAGCGCAGTCCCAGTGGCAATAAGCAGCCTGGAACATAGTGAGTACTCGTCCGTTCATCCTCTGGACTCGGAGAGCCTCACCAAAGAAAGTAGACCTGCGATGAAGCGTGTAAGAAAAGCTATATCTAGGAAGCCAACAATGGCTTACCCAACATCGAAGCAGCTTCTCCCCGCGAGCTTGTGAGCGGTACGTGATAACTTGATGGGTGATTAATCCGAACAAACTGCACCCATGGTCAGCTTGGGCCAGTACGAACCCACCAAAGCAGACGTACAAAGTAGAAAACACAAGCGAGAAAAGAGATGAAGCCTGCCACGTGGCCACATTTAAGGTTGCACTGATGGGAGGTCCGGGGAACGTTGTATTGAATGGTGCCGAGCCCGTAGGAAGACCAGATACAGTAGGCGAAGCGGGGAAGCCTGTTACAGAGGGACTGGCGGCCACGACGCTCATGTGGGCAAGGACGCACAGAAGTACATGAGCGCAGGATGCAAGAGAGTTCCAGGCCACTCTTGATAGCGGTGACCTGAATTATCTGAATTCCCAATTGCGAGATGCCGCCTCGGTGGTAATACGCTTTCACGCGGTAATCGCAGACACGGTGAGCTCAGGGCAACGTACTTACCGGCGATATTAAAATTCAGACTTCGCGAACCTATACAGCGCTAGCAGACTCTCATCGTTGCGATCGACGTTCAGAATTCAAGGTCGTGAAAGGTCGTGAAGTTATCGTGCTTACGGCTTGAGAGTCGATAAGAAGACAGGTCCCGATAACGTAGTAAGGAGAGCGGCTTGTTGCTTCCCAAGTTGCCATGAGCCCTTTCTGTGAGCACTGTAAGCGCTCGCAAGGTTTTTGTCGACGTCTAAACGATCAAGCTGCATTTCCAGAGGACTGGTCATTAGCGCGCAATCTAGACGCCCGCATGAAAATTGACGTATACGAGTATCGACAACTTTAAACCGTAATCCCCTACTGCTCGCCCTCTACACCAGCCCTAAACGCCACCTTTCCATCTTCCCCAACCTCTACGTAAATCTCCAACCTGACCTTTCCCTCTTTCCCCGTCTTAACCTCCACAGCCCCGACCAACCCTTCCTTCTCAACTGTCTTCTCCTTGACTTCCTCCGGATCCTCCTCGTAGTCCTCCTCTTCCTCGCCCTCATCGAGCTCCGGCTTCGGTGGCGTGATCAACTCGACTTTAATACCCTCTTTCGCTTCCCAGAGCTCGACGCCCAGACGGCCGTTGGACACTACGGCTTCGACGGCTACACGGCGACGTGCGGGCAGAGCAGATCCACGCGGGAGGATGGGTACTACCTCCTCTGATCCCGGGAAGACGAGAGCAAGAGTCTTTTCGAGCGATTTTGCGCTGCTGTCCGCGAACGATGCCTTGACGGCGTCGTCGGTCAGCGTTGCGAGCAGTGCCGCCTGGAGAGCGCAGCCGCGGGCGACGACGGTAGCAGGGTCACCGGCGCCACCGCCCTGAACGGTACCGGCCTTGAACGGCGTAAAGGTCTCGTCGCTGTAGCCCGCTGCAAGCGCATCGTCCAGACCAGGCAAACTCGACGAGCCGCCGACGTAGATGATCTCGTCGACGTTCAGCCAATCACGGCCAGCGCTCTCCAATAGCTTGTTCGCGGCCGCGAAAGCTTGCGAGTAGATCGGGCGTGCCTCCATATCGAAACGCATACGGTTGATGGCGCCCGTAAAGTCCAGACCATCCTTAAGCGACTCAACAGAGCACGTCGCGGCACCGGCGCTAGCGCTGACAGTGCGCTTAGTGTGCTCGAGAGCGAGACGGAGCTTCGCCTCAGCGCGAACATCTCCCTTGTCCTTAGACGGCACAACGGTCAAGGGCGCCTTAGTCTTCTTGGTGAACTCCTTCGCAAAGTACTTGATCACGCGATCGTCGATGGCGTCGCCGCCGATACCAGTCTCAGAGGTTTGCGCGAGCGGTACGAACAGCCCATCGGAGATTTGAAGCAAGGTCAGGCTCAAGGAGGAGGCTCCAAGGTCGACGACGAGAGCCGTACGGTCCGCAGGCAGCTTCTCGAAGCCAGGGTTGGTGGAAGCAGTCACCGCAGCAGCGCCTGCGTCCTCAAGCAGCTGCAGGACATTGAGACCAGCGTCAGTGGCAGCAGCCTTGAGCGCATCGAGCTGGGCCTGCTCAAACCAGTGAGGAACACTGATCACGACTCCGTCCGCCTTGCGACCCAAGAAGTCCTCGGCAGACTTGAGTAACGACTTCAAGAAGATCGAAGTGACCTCAGACGGCGTGAGGATGCGCTCGACGGATTGTGGCTCGTTGCGCGGCGTCGGGGCGATAGACGCGGCCGGAGTGTTGAACTTTGAGCTGGGAGGCAGAGGAGAAGGTGCAGGCTGCAAGACCTGAACACGATACGCAGGAACGTCTGGCTGCTCGGGATGCTGGATCACCGTAGCAGACGTGCTCGGCGCGTCCTTGGGTAATTCAGAGAATCTACGAACATCATGGGTACACAGCGCCACTACATACATCTACGAGCGTACTTTTTGCCGAGAAGGTTGCGGAAGCCGGTGATGGTGTTGTCCGCATTTTTAACAAGTTGCTGCATCGCATGGTTTCCGAGGTGCTATACTATTCGTTAGATCGAGATAATAGGCGGATAGATCTTAGCGTACCATCTCCTCGCCATTAAAAGACACAGCGCAAGCAATCTGACGCTCTCCATCCTCGTTTGCGATGCACTCGGCCTGACCCTCCTGCTCACAAGATCAGTGACTAAAATCGTAGCATCGATGTTTTTACCTACCTTGTTCAGGACGGCAATCGACGCGTAGGCGTTGCCAAAGTTGATACCGACGACAGTAGCTTGAGAGGAAGAAACTTCAATGGGTGCAGTTGCGCTGCCGTTTGGTACACCAGCAGCCATTTTTGAGGAAGATGAGAGAGAGAGATGAGATGGAAGGGTGTGGCAAGGCCAGGCGAAGTTGCTCAAAGTTTCGTTTTCCGGGCCGCTTGCGGGCCGCGCGCTCGATTCGCGCCCGCCGCGTTCAACTGGGTTTTGGGAACGGCCAGATTCTCATGACTACCGTACCGGTAGTGTATGCTACCAGTGACTGAGTGCTGCTCTATTTATTGACCGAGAAATGGAACGACGGAGAGCATGAATTGGAAAAATCTAGGTATTATGGGACAAGGAATAGCGCCATACAGGCTACGCGATCTAGGATATGTAATTGATACTGTACACGGATATACCGGTCATTGAGAAGACCATGATTATGTACTCTGCACACATCAATCAGTATAAATTGCCTCAGCGAGCAGAAAGAAGAACGTACGTGGAATGAGGAAAGCAGCAAGATGCTCGGCGGATCCGGTAGGATTGTGTACCTGTGTGATGTAGACTTGCGTAGTCGCTGTCGGCAGTCCAGAGCAGATGCTATGACACAAGTCAGTCACCGCTACCAGAATGAAAGGAAGTAAGACGTACAGGCAAACGAACTGCAACACTTTATCGCTCGGGTCAATGAACCCGCGATGAACCATCCCAGTGATCATCGCGATACAGATCACAGGCGCAATGAGCATCTTGCCAACAGCAAGAGCAGCGATAGCGCCGCGCGGCATCCTCGCCCAATTCTCGCGCCCGCCAATGTCCAAACGCGCCAGTGCGGCTCCGAGACAGATCAGACCGAGCGGGACGGAGGCGTTCCCGGCAAAGGTCGCAATGTCGAGGATGAAGTTCAGTGGAGGCATGCCATCGGGCGCTGTTGGGTGGAAGGAGGGGCGAAAGTCGGATGTTGGCGCAACGAAGAGAGCTTTGAGAGGGTTGATCAGGGCGATGGGGAGCGAGACGAGTACGGAGACGGGTGCGGGCTTGAGCATGTCGCTCAAGAATTTGCTGAAGATCTTGCGAATGCGTTGGCGCCGGGTGAGGATAGGTTTTTGGATGGACGGTACGTCCTCTTTGAAGCGAACTCCGTGTGAGCGGGGATGGTAGCTACGGTGTCCGTCGTCGTCGTGAACGGTCGGTGTGGGCGATGTAACAGCAGAGGCAAGGTTTCTCTCAGAGCAGGCAGACATTGCACCTGGTGTAGAGGCCCCGTACGGCGTAGAGTGATCGTCAAAGTACGTGGACGGGGTTCGATATCCAGTCGCAAGCTGCGGGGAGTCGTTCGTTCCAGAGGGAGTAGCCGGATGTTTCTCGTCGAGTTTGGGGCCAGCCTCGGCGTCCGATTCCTTTTCGGTGGGTTGTGCGGCGGGTCGATGAAATAGGCGCTGAGCGAGGAGAGCCGGTGCTTTCAGGATGCGCTTCCGCCGGGCACGAGTCTCCTCGATGAGATCTTCTACCTCTCTATCAGGGCCTTTGAAGTCGCTCGCAATCAAGTTCAGGCCGCCTAAAGGAAAGAGAGTAACCTGTGAAAACCAGTTAGCGTTTACACGCAACAGTCGTGTCACTACGAGGGACTCACGAAGAACACGAGGATAAACACGGCGATGTAGGCAACCGCCAAGTTCTCGTCAGCAGTGCCGTTGAACGGAGCATTGGCAGTGATCCCCAAAGCAATTGCAGTGGCTGTGTCTCGGTAAGTCAAACTGAACGATTCGCAAGAGATAGAGCACACACGGATGTCGCCTATGTTTCCCCAGGCGCCGGCTGCTAGTATGCCGTTCCTGAAGCGGTGTGGTACCCAGAACCACTTTTTGACGAGCCAGGCTATGAAGAAGCCAAGGATACCAAGGACAAGACTGACAACCACTAACGGACCTGCAGTTGTCTCTACGTCAAGAGCTGCACGACGTAGTTTCGCATGGACACGCACCGATGTTCTTTACGTTCTGGGAGTCGAAGGCCGGAACAATGCGCGAGAAGAGAAGGCATGGCATGACAATATTCTAGGCGCAAATTAGTCTGAGAACACATACAAAGCGCCTGGAGAACGCACCAAGATCATCTGCCCGACACCACGAGCAGCCTCGACCGGGAAAAGGTCTGCTTTAGTGAGCGCAAACCCTGCACCAATGATCCCAAAGCTACAGTATTAAAAAACATCAAGACCGTGCTCTTGTCTTTTCACGCGCAAACGGCGTACGTGCGGATGAGCGGGCGGATGGATATCCATATGAGAGCTCCAGCGGAGAGCATGATGGCGTAAAATGGGTCGTTATTAACTAGTACAAATACAGCTCATGCAGACACCAGATCAAAAGGAGGAGGGAGAAAGAAGGTCGTCCTTCCCCGGACGTCCTTGTCGTATATATGTAGCTCCTTGGCTATCCGGCTCATGGGGTTCCGTGCGAGGCGAAGGCCTCGATCCGCTCGGCCGACCCGGAAGAAAACCGTAAAGCATGGGCACAAGGACGGCATGCGCAGAGTGGGCAGATCGTCGTGGACTTGGAGAGGGAAAACGACCATTCAAGAAGCATCCAGTTGACGTTGTATTGTTCACATGCTGCAAAACGTATACAGCTAGGCTCTTGCTGCCCGCTACCAGTAGTAGAAGGGAACGAACTCAGGAACAAGGTTGCGGCGGGAAGAAACTCGTGGTGCAGATAATGACCGGGTTCCGGTCCGAAGTGCCGCTTGACGTCAAACAAACCGACCTGTCGCCGAAAGGGGCCGTATGAAGGTGTTCACGTTGTAGCCTTCGATAAGGAGCCGGTCTGCTTGATGAAGGAGTATAAAAAAGTAAAGCTATGCAGTGCAGTAGGGTATGCGAGGTATGGTAGTCATCTAGCTAAGCGATGCAATTTGCAAATGTCCATTCAGAAACAACCCAAGAAAGTCCAACATCTTCGCGAGTACAGATAGATAGGATGTATGCTCAACGCAACAGACCGTCGTACAACAGGCAGGACAAATCATGACAAAAGCAACGGGAACAGCAGGGTCGCGAGTACAATGAGCACCGTCGGCTGCTGGTTGATCCCCGCACCGCTGTTTAAGGAAGTGGGGGTCTTCGAAGCTGATGCTGAGTTCGCCGACTGAGAAGGACTCGGGACGGCTGCGTGCGTCTGAGAAAAGCCAGAGTCGCCGAGAGGCTGGTTCCACTATGTCGCCGTCTTAGCACACGTCGAACGTTCACTCAAAGCGGAGTATACGTACGAAGAAGTAGGGCTCCTCGGGATAATCTGCGTTCTGGGCCAACAAAAACTTGGCATAGCGACCGTCCGGGTCCCCGTAAGTTGCTGCAACGAACGCCACATACGGATGAATCTCGCCAAGTGGCTCCTCGCCGGCGTCCTGGGCGATGGCAAAGTCGAGAGCTTGCTTGATACCTGCACCAGACTTGGCGGTGATGTTATAAGCGTCAGTTCCGCCAGCGTAATGCAGAAGCCGGGCGTTCGTCTGCAACGATGTCAGGATAAGTGACACGGGTATGTGTAGTCAGTACACATACGATTATGGCAGCCCTGTATCGGATGATCAGTATTGGTGTCGGAATGCTTCAGGGAGCGACACGTACAAGTTGTAGCCTCGGTAATGGTACGGGTGAGTTCTCTCTGCCTCCAGCGGCTAACCAGAAATAATGAGATAGAGCGGCATTTAGATTAACAGAAGCGCTTACTTGGTCTCCGGACGCAATAATCTGGTTCTGGTAGATGCCTTCGAAGAAGGACTGAGTGACGTTCTTTGCGCGCTCAGGTTCGTCAAGGATGAGGTAGAGCGAAGCAAGCTGATTGAAGTAGAACGAGCCGTGATTGCTAAGACGATGTCAGCACCGAGTCGGTGAAAGGCTTTATCCGTACGTACTTCAGCGACAAACCTTCCCCGAGAGCAATGGGACTCGTTTCCATCCACTTGATGTACGTCTGAGTCCAGTTCTTCATCTGCGCATCCAGCTCGTTGGTCCAATCCGGGCTCTTCCCTTGCCGGAGAGTGAGAATACCCGTCGCGACCTTGGCCATACACTTCAAGTCCCTTCACCGCAGTCAGTCGTCCGGGAGCGTGTGTGAAGAGTCGCACTACGCACAAGACACCCGTGTGTGCGCCGTAGTAAGCGCCGGGCCCGCGGATAACTTGAGCGAAATTCAAGTTCGGGTTCATAGCAGTAGCTGGATCTAAGAACCATGTCTTGATCCAGCTGGCAATGTTCGAGGAGTACGTTGAAGAGCCATTAATCTTCCACGCGAGCGTGTTGTACAAGACAGCGTCGGAGAGTGCTGAAAAGGCGCCGGTATTGTTGATCTCCAGGCGGTCCGGGTTCTGTGCGCCGTGAGTTAGAATGACCATAAGTCTACACATCGGCGCTGAGACGCACGAATTGACCATCCCGGTTGACATATGGGCAGGTAACCCAGACTAAAAGGCATGGTGTGAGCTGTAGAATGATAAGTTGATGGAGAGACGCACTTTCTTGGGGAGTAAGCTCTGTCTTATTGCCTGCCTTGCTGCAGTCTGGCCACCAGCTGTCTAGGTTTAATTACATGCCCTGTAAAATATATATGTTGAGCGCACTAGGGGGCCCACGACACATAGTCGTGGCTGTCGTTCGACGGGGCGTTGAAGCCATCGGGTTTTGAGGTGATGACCGCTGTACAACTTGTCAGACTCGGGCAAAGACGGCCAAGGCAGACGGGACTCACACCATGGGCCCTCAGCCGCGAGGGCGTCCGCCCACTCTACAATGCTCTGCTGGGCGAAGGCGGTGGCGTTGTCGAAGTTGCCCGAGAGGATGTAGGATGGGTCGATGAATTCGTTCACGTAATTCTCAAAAGCAAGTGAGTGGACGCCCAGTAACGCGAGGGCAAGCGAGAAAGACAGCAAAGAGGACCTCATAGCGGCGAGGGAAAAAAACCTCCCAGTAGGAAAACGCTGAAAGGGGACGCGTAAAAAAGGTCCAAGCACGCAATGGTTGGCTTAAATGTATGTAGCCAGCTGGCGGCGCTGACGCCCGTGAAAGACGGCGCTGCCTGACCGTAGTGCGGTTTGGACGGTAATCTATCATCGACCGGGCGTCCATGCCCGTCTCGCAAAGATATGTTGAACGCGCGCAAGGCGTGAGTACAACAGTCGGTGATTGCTTAATAGGACCAGATGCCAAGAGCTCACCGGCAGCCAGCGGGCAGGACACAGTACGCTAAAGTAACACGACAAAGACACAGGGATCGGTCAGTTTCGCCCATCACACCTGCTCGCAAGACCTGTCCCGCGGCAAGTTGATCTTTATACCAGAGGATAGTATCGATAAAAGGGCAATATAGACTCCTCGTCAAGTACATTCTCATGGGAGATAGATGAAACTGTTGTCTATCAACAGACGATAACGCTGAATACGTATAGCCTCCGGATTCGGCCAGAGCACGGAATGTTATCAAGGTGCGCGGCGGAGGCGAGGTGGCGGTTGCTGGTAGACTCATGTTGATCTTTGTGCTGGTCTCGGATCCCGGGGGCCGGTCTCCGAATTTCCCCCGTCTCCGGTCCGCCTCCCGACGGAGTGTTAGGTGTCCGTGCTCGCTTCCTCGAGCGTTAGTTTCCTCCAACGCTCATCTTGAGTGGTCATGATCTCTACGTGTATTCAGTCTTTTGCAAAGTAGAACGCGCTGGATCTGTGCATGACTTTGACTTGTATCAGTCTCGAGTGCTGCTGGCAACTACGCTAATATAGCGCCATCAACCTGAAGTCAACATGTTGCGTCACTACTTACATACGAGCAACTGCAGTGGACGTCTCTACCCTACTATCCAGTACTATCATGATTGGATATATCTCCGATGCGCCACCATACGAATCCAACAAGCAGGTCTACGCGATTATGCGCTCTCCAAATCGCCCCTATCCTTCTGTTCTAACCAGCGTAATTGATACATAACGAGGACTGCGGGGACGTTCCGGACGCTCTACGGGTCTGTTACGTCCAATCATCACCCTCGTATCTACTTCTCGACCCTCAGCCATCGCCTCCTGTTTCTAACGATCATGAACCACCCACTAAGCGAAACGGTCGCGCTCATTGTGTTCAACGGCTCGGAGGACTCGGTGGGCCCATTTGAAGCTCTACGAAGTGAATTCGAAATGAAGTGGTACGTGGTGAAACCTATAGAGCTGAGCATAGCGTTGATAAGCTTTCTGAAGGGGCAGTCTTACCGTACCCGATGGCCACTTTTGGGGCAGAGGAGTAGAACGCCCAAATCGCTTCTTCTGGATCGTCTTCTTCAAGTCCGACGCGTCTTTATCGGAGTACTTCGAGGATGGCAGTCGGCCTGCCTTCCGGGACCGAATCCTCGAAATGACATCAGATCCAATCATTTTCCATGGTCTGCATACTCGTCCGAATATGCGGGAACTGCTCAAGGCGCCGGTTGTTGAAGTATCTCATTTCCGATTGAAGCCCTCTGGCACAGTTGCCGAATCGGCCGTCCAATGTCAAATCGTCTCCGACGCGCTGATTGCCAGGAAGACGAAAGGTCTGCATGGGTTTTCTTGGGCATTGACGGAGGAGCGTGGTGGCGAGGGCGTATACATCGGAGGGTGGGATTCAATAACAGTGCGCATGCAGTTCTTCCCTCTCAAGTTTCAGAACTGATATCGAGCTAGGATCGCGAGGCGAGCATAAACTATGAAGACCACGACTTGATTGAGCAGATCGAGAAAGGGTTTGACCTGGCTGAATCTATTGCGATGATGAATGTTGTCTTTCAGCTACATACACGATGAGTTCTCGCAGGGTTGGCGGGATATGCCGTTCTGTTTGCCGCACACGCTGCCTCTGACTCTGTAAAGTTCACATGTCCAATCCGAGTGATCATGCCGATTACACTCCTGTTCAAGCTGATGCCCGAGCTGCATACTATGTGCCCAGCCAGCGATGATCGTACACGCTCTTCTTCATCAGCAAGCAGCACCTACGAGCGTCTCAATATTGCGAAAAGCTCGACGCCCCGAGTGCGTGGCCCTAGTGCCTTCCCTCACGCCGCGCTTCCCTCAGCTTTGCGAGACGTTCGTCGTCCTCAAGCTTATCGATTACACGCTTGCCTTCGCCGTACTCGGGGCTCGTTTCGTGCTAGGCTCATGATCCCAGTTCGCCTACGTGTGGTGCGAATGCCGGGGCGTTTAGACGCTTCTCTCGCTGCAGACCATGTGTCAAGCTCCGGCCGCGAAACCTCTTCGCTTGTACTAGCCACCAAACATCTCACTGGATGTCGACGTCAGTCAGTCCCTGGGACGTCTGAGACGCACCCTGCACGCACACCTTGTTCTTGTGCCTTGTCCCTTTTAGCGTTGGACGTTGGACGCTAATGCCAACTGTGCTGTGGCTTTGTCGACGGCTACTGATATCACTCGAACGTCTGCGCGGCTCTTGCAGATATTTCGGGCGCTGCACTGCAAAATGTCTGTCAAGGTGTCGATATGGCTTTCGCCAACAACTTAACGGTAAACCGAACTGCATGGCGTCTAGTCGACATATCGCGCAAGTTGCGGATTACACGATCGATGTACGGCACCATCGCTATCTCGTGCATTTGCCCAATCGATCTAGGGCCCTGCGGGAGTACTTACACCCCTCTCTTCATTTTTATGACACTTCCCATCCGATGAAGCTATTCCAGTGCATAGGCTGCAGGCTTTACACATATCTGGAGCAACCTGCATCGCGCCAGAATGCAAGGCACTTGAAGGAAAGGATATTATGTACCGGTTGAAAAATACAGTCTTTGCAATCCAATACGCTTGAGGTCTATGCTTGCACATATCAGCAAAGCGTTCTTCGTTTGAGTATCTGCCAGCACGGTAAGCACCGGGAGTAAATTCCTGTCTTGTTTACAGAACAATCTTTTGAGTTCGGGTGCTACTCGTTCCTGTGAGTTTGATCGCGAGCGTATTGGGGTGACTAGTCGGTGTATTTGTATCAGAAAGAAGGTACGAAGAAGTCAGTACATCGGCTTTGCCCGGATGATTGTCCATGTGGATTGAGAGCTGGTGACAATCCATTTGCAGTAATTCTCTTCGAAGCCAGCAACCTCTCTGGCTGACGCACCGACAGTGCGCTATAGCATAACAAGTAGTAGATGCTTCGGATGGCTGATGTTCTTGAGTTGCGGGCGACGGTCAGCTACCACCAAAGACTCTGGATAAACACAGACAAGAGTCTATCTCGCCCGTAGTACACATCGCATGACGGAACTCGATAGCCATAAAGCAGGACGACAATGATATAACTAGCAACAAAGCGACGAATCAAGCAACTTCAAGGCGAGATCTAAGTTCATGTATGCGAGTGATTCTGCGCACACAATCGACGGGGCCTGCACGCATCACAAAGGAGGACCTCCATGTCGCATAGAGCTTGATCCCGGACCTACGTGCTTCCAACTGAGTTGCCGAGGAGGAGGTGCCGGACCTGTCAAACGTGGTTATGTAGGCAGGCGAACGCCGAACAGGATAACGGACCTGACTGAGCAGGGCGAATGGCAGGAAGCGGTGCATCTAGACGCCTCTGCTTGTTCTCTAGTGGTGTGAGCAGTTGGAGCTGGATTTGCCAACTACCTTTGGAAACATTGTCCAGTCGCAGGAGCAGAAGGTCTTCGAGTTCAATGTACCCTTCACCTACGCGCCACTGTTCTTCTGCAGGCTCTATCTCGCGGGACTTTTGCTCCTATAGTACGCGGCTCGGTTAGCACTGCAGACACTCGCGAGAGGAAAGATCGTAAAGGAAATACCTCGATGAATCGCTGCACCGACTTCGCGACATTCTTTGTGAGCTTGTCGCGTGTTATGGGCCCCGGAGGGTTGCGAAAATCACGCGTGGGTATCTGACGCGTCCACGGCTGGTAGCCGGGCCACTGACCACATGCCAGAGATTATCAGCCTCTCATGAATGGCGTAATGGTGCAGATGACCTACGTTTAGCCGTAAGGAGATGGAAGGTCCATGCTGCACGAACATCGGCTCTTCGCGGGCTTCCAGTGCCCCGTAACGATGATTCAAAGCGTCTTTCAGCGGAAACCCTTCACCGTCCAACGAGTTGAAAAGGATAGAGGACTGTAGATCCACCTCTTCGACATAACGCCGTCGATCACTGGCAGTCAGAGGCTGGTACCTCCGTTGAGGAATGACTGGACCTCGCCGGGTGCCTGGAACTTGCAATTTCCCGGGCAATGGTATCGGTAAAGCCTATCCATATCGCCACAAGTGTCAGCATTGTCGAGGAATCCTCGAATGTAAGTAGATTCAGATTGATTACAACGCACCTGCGGCGGTGATGCGAGCTCTGAACGCGCTGGCGCGACTGCGGGCAAACGACTAATTTGGACGGGCGGATAACGTTGAAAAGTCTGATCTGGATGAGATCCTTGCATTGGAAACGTGTGGCCGATTGATGCAGCGGGTACGAGAGGTGGTGCAGGATCTACAATCGTACGGCATGTAGTCAGAACATGACCATGCGCAGAAGACGGCGAAGAGCAAATTGCCTTCGTCACTCCAAGGAATCAACTGCGTCAAACTGGGCAGCCGTGTTGTCGAAGGGCCCGCGGATTGTGACGGGCGGGGGCTGCGCACGGGAGGGATCTGCGCAGGAGAAACATGCCGTGAAGAAGTCGCGCTTTGCGACATCTACTATGAAGGTCGATAAGAGCAGGCAGCCAGTAATAAGCCACATACCGAGTCAGAGGATTCTTGGTGCGGCGCAGAATGCGACATGGCGGTAAAGCTCAAAGTGGGGGCTTATGGCGCACGCGGTCAAAAGTTGTCTGCTCAAGTACCTAGACCTAAGCCTTCAACATGGGTCCGAGAGGTCATCTACGCCAGAAAGAAGTGTACGTCAACCTTTTTCTTCGACGGGGAACCCATGGATGGGCGTCTATCATCGGACCTGCTGAGATCATGCAGGAACTCAGCGCGTCACACGCTAAGTACGTCCTTGAATGGACGGGAGGCCGGATATGTCAATACAGGTGTACCGAGTCAGGGGCCGTCTTAATATCTCCGCAAGGAGCAGAAGCGACGTTCTGTACCGTGCTCTCAACATCTTTCCCGCTGCAGCTTGCGCAGACTGGTGCACGTTATAACGCTAGAGAGCAAAGTTTTCGGGTGTTCGAAGCGTGCCTGTTTGGAGAGATAGATGAGTGTGGCCCGACTCGGGCCGATGTAGCCTTAACTCACTCCGGTATACTCGGAAAGCAACGACAGCTGCCCAAGTCATTTCCCCGCCAAGCTCGAGTTCGAAGTCCCTTATAGTTGCCACGCGGTACCGAAGAACTTTGTTGTGAAAGTGGACCTGAGCAGGCGCATGCGTGTTGGTCAGGAGATCCACCGGGCGGCGATGTGCTCAAGTAGTTCACCGCACAACATAAACCAGGTAGATGTCCGTCATCGAAGGTTTGTACCTTGCACGACTCAGAGTCTTTGAGCTGGCTGGTAGAGATAGCGCTCTTCAGCAACCGGTGATGGATGCATCCGATATTGAATGCAGATCGCCAGATAATCGATTTCGCAGAAGCATCAGAGGCAAGTCCGTACGGTACACGCGGCGCGAACATCCCGTGAAGGCACCGGCGGCGCAAACCTCCGCCCCAACAACCCGACACAATCCCGACCGACGCACAATCTGCGTACAGACACAAGCTTCAGATTTCCGAGTTTGCGCAGCCATAAGCTAGAACTCTCACCCCTTCGTACTAGCGCTCACATGAATGCCGGTAACCCTATTAAGTCTTCAGCTTCTAGAACCCAAAGACAGCCTATCCTTGGTTTGCGATTCCCTCGACCTTACACAGCGAGTTCTTCCCTGAAGGGTATGCGCGGGGCACGCGGTAGCATTGTGAGGTCTCGGACAGGAACCGACGCGACGATCGTGGTGTCATAGTAGACCAACTTGGCCGACGTAGCGTCCACTGAGCCGAGAAAGACGCCACGACCGACGTTTTGACTTACCCTACGCAATTCACGTGGGCTATAATAGGCTTTGCGGGCCGGAATAGAGCGCCTGTTTACACGCGATGCTCGCATATGATGATGGCGGAATAGGCAATCCGGCGGCCATTTTGGTTCATGACGAGATACAATCGAAAGGGAAGGCGGCGAAGTGGGATAGACGTGTAGATATACATAATGAGACAGCTGTCGGCCGCACGTCAGTCATATAGAAGCATGCCGCTATAGTCCGAACACGAAGCACTCACCTGCGAGATGGAAAGCTCAAAAGCCGCGAGGCGTAGGTTTGCAGGGGTACGCTGAGGCACTACCTTTAGCCATCGCTTTCGGAAGATACGCGCGCGTGTTGGTCTCCAAACTTGTGGTCAAGGTCTACTTGAAAGCTTCATACCGACAAGAGCCATGGTATCCGCAGTAACCTATTTGAGACTGCAGGTAGGGCAGATCAGCGCTTCGGTTCTGGAGATATAGAGCGTGTATCACGTACTATGTAGTTTCATCGATAATCGAGTGCCGCCGTACATCAGCTGCCCCAATCTAATGTGCCCAGCGCTAATAAAAGGTTCGACCCTTTACACTCATATCGCACTCTGGACTCCAGGCAAACCCCTAGACCCCATTTGTAAGGGCGATATGGCGGGCGAGATAAAGAGAACCGGTGCGTTCATGGGCAGCGTGGGCAGCATTGGGACAGATGAAGTAGGTACAGGTATGCTGATAATCAAAGGAGATTTCTTCGCCAGACCAGTTCGGCACGTCGTAGTACAGCTTTGTAGAATGTCATGAAAGAAGCCCGCGACGTGTGATGGTGGTACAAGGCAAGAGTCTTCGAAGCTGAGAAGCGCGACGGTGACGCGAGCACGGGTCGCATTCCTTCTTGCCTTTAACCACCACAACCGCCATCGCCCCCGACTAAGATAATCGGACTTTGCCCTTTCGTTGCTATCGAACAGGCTCTGTCAAGGGTCGCCGAGCCGAATTCATTGCATCTTGTTTACTTGGTGCGCTATCGGAAGTTCCTTGTTTTCACCTGGCTCATCTAGCTACGCAGGTACTCGGCCTTTTGACATAGTTTTCTAAACATTGTATAGCACGATACCTACCATGATATACGATCGCAGTCATCTTATGGCAGATTGCGCATGAGCTGCAAGCCCGACTTACACGAGAACAATATATACCGGATTTGTCGTTCCAATGAACTACGACGGCCCGCTGTTCATACGTGCTGCATGAGCCTCCCTTCAATCGGCACGGTGCTATTGGTGCTAGTTTCCAGATGATGCATCGACGCCTCACCGGCCGCGGGGAGATGCTCCTTTGGACTAAGACAGTCAAGCACCTGATGGGTGGGGCGCGGTCCGTCATATCCTCCACGCTGCCGACTGGCGCTTCGATTGTTCAACAATAAGGGCTCTGCAGGTTGCGCTCGCAATCTTCAGCTCGAAGCGTAAGCGTACTTCGCACTGGCGTGTTTGGGATAAGATGAGACGATGCATTCGAGTTCGCCTCGTCCGGGTTCTCCTCCAGTACGTCTTGCTCTATCGCGTCCTCCGTATGCGAACATTTTCTGGCGCGACTACAATGCTGGCCTCGAGCATCGGCTACCCAAAGAAGGTCTGCTGATGACTCTAGCAACGCGCAGTCAAGAAACAAGGAAGAAGTTTGTCCGCACGCTTACTGCCACTATCTGTTCATTTGTGAGCGTCGTGTCTCCATAATCGAACTGTTTGGGTCCGTCACCTATGCTGCTAAGCAAGTGAGTGCCGTTACTTAACGATGTTTACTCGCGTAACGCTGACTTTGGTTCCACGATACCATAAGCGCAATCCTGACCAAGCTCATCATCAGCGATGGGGTTCTACACCCTGAACACGCGCCTCTGCCGAAACCTCGAGCAACCGCAGTGCTGCACGACTCCGAGCCGGACGCTGACAACATGCTCGCTATCGACGCACTTCGTGGCGATAGCGATGGTGCTTTCAGCACTTCGAAGTCTCTTCATTCGTAGGTGCAGGCTTGTGTGCCGTCGAACATCTGCGCGTTGCGCGTAGACTACAGATTCGCAATCCAAGGCCAACGCGACATGATTTGGTTCACCGCGCTATCTATTTGCTCTATCACGCTCCTATCTTGTGCAACTCGGCGAGAAACGTCTTCTTTCTTCCACGCTTCGGTGTCGGTCTGAGGCTGACAAATGCTTACCCAGGGCGCAGCTCTGCACAGTGCTTACCCAGCCCGGCGGCGTGCCGGCGCTTACCTTGCATGCTGTATCGAGCCCGACGCAGCGCAGCGCGACCGACGCGTATAAAGGTGACAACCGAGCAATTCGGTGATGTTCAGCTCCAGTAGTTCAATCAACCCACTCAATAGCTTTCCTCACCCAACTCAACACTCATCAAAGATGTCCACCTCCGTCTTCCTCACTGGTCCCACCGGTACGTCTCTTCTACCACGCCAGTCGATCTTGAATTGCACGATCTCTGACCCGTTCCAGGTTTGATCGGCGCGTCCGTCCTCCAGATCATCTCGAAGGACTCGAAGTACGATATCACCGCTCTCGTCCGCTCCGAGGAGAAGGCCAAGAAGGTCGCCGAGCTCTCCGGTGTCAAGACCGTCGTCGGCTCGCTCGAGGACACTGAGCTCCTCACCCAGAAGGCCTCCGAGTTCGACGTCGTCCTCCAGATTGTATATGTATTTCCCACGCTCATTTGAAGCCCGATGCTGACCATCCTTCTCATCGCAGGCCGACATCTTCAACCTCCCTGCCACCACCGCTCTCCTCGCTGGCGCGAAGAAGCGCTTCGAGGCCACTGGCAAGGCTCCCATCCACATCCACACCTCCGGCACTGGTATCTGGGCCGACCTCGGCTCGAACGGCGGTGCGCCTTCGGGCAAGGTTACTAAGGACACCGACTCTGACCTCGTCGAGACTTACAACGGTCTTCCTCACAACCCGCCCTCCTCGGCCGTTGCTGCCGCTGGCAAGGAGGGCTACGTCAAGACCTTCATTGTCTACCCGCCCACTATGTTCGTCTTTTTCCAATTCGCGAGACGATCCCAATGGCTGACCCTTTCTCGCAGCTGGGGAGAGCCCACTGGTCCTTTCTTCGAAAGCGGTCTCGCTCACGTTGGCTCGATCCAGACGCCGCTCGCGGTTAAGGTTCGTCGATAAGACTACGAGTACTTAGCTCTGTTGACTGATCAGTTTACAGACGAGTTTGGGACGTGGACAGGGCGGTGTCGTTGGCGAGGGTCTCAACGTCTGGAACCATGTACACATCTCTGACAGTGAGTGTTTTCCCTCATTCCTCTATATGATCACGCTAATCCTTGCCTATCACAGCCGCTTCCTTCTACGCGACGCTCCTCTCCAAGTCCGTTGACGGCTCTGCGCCTTCCGGCCCCGAAGGCCACTACATCGTCGAAGCCGGCGAGTACCAGTACAAGAAGTTCGCCGAGACCTACACCAAGGCTCTCCACGCCGCCGGCAAGTCCGCCTCTCCCGAGCCCACCAAGTTCGAGCAGAAGGAGTTCGAGGCTATTGGCTTCCTCTTCATCCTCGGCACCAACGCTACCACCGCCGGTCCCCGCGCTCGCTCGCTCGGATGGACGCCCAAGTACACGACTGAGGACTTTTACGCTTGGTTGCCGAAGGAGGTCGATGCTGCTATTGCCGGCAAGCTTTCGGGCGGCGCGTACTAGACGCCTTGAGATTCTGTAGAGATAGAACATATACATGTATCATGTAGAGCGCTGTTGTAGAAATATACCATCCTGGGTTGCTACCTTTGTAGAAGCACGGTGTGATCCTGCTTTTGAGTTTCACTGGTAGTCTTGAATGTTGGTTCTGTCATACGGTATTCACAACTCCGCGCCCGTGGCGACTTACACTACCTTCAACACGTACACCAGCGATCGCGTTCGGCCAGATCATTGTAGAAAAGACAGCTGATCGCGTTCCGCCTCCGCGCAGCGGGGGCGCCTGACCAGCGGATAAAGAAACGCATGTTTCAACCCACCGCTCGCTGTGGGCGGCGGCGCATCCCTGCGCCTCCGAGCTCGGAGTTCTCAGCGCTCGCTGAGACTGAGGACAGTTGTTCACAGAGCATTGTATTCAGACCGATAGCAGAAGCGACGCAGCGAGCATTCATTGCAATCAAGAGCTGTAAAATCGGTACGGGCGCAACCTTGTTTCCCCACAGCAGATCAGCGCGGGGTAAATTACGCCAAGGGGCACTAGTGGCGCGCCCGATCGTGCTGTGTTGTTGAACGTTGAACTTTCCAAGCCACTCGTCCTCCGCAAGGCCGGAGAGCGTACACCACAGTGCTGACTTCAAAGAAAGCTTCATACGAAGAGCAAGTGACCAGAAGACATACAGTATGGAGCCACAATGCGCCCAGTACAATTCTAGCGATTGATTAGGGCAGGAGGACATACGACTAGAAGCCGCCGTGATTGCGCCGAGGATGAACCATTCATCGAAAAAGTCCCCCAGCACACTGAAATACAATGAAATATTGCCCGCAGCTCCTTGCGCCGTCCAAGAAAAAGTACAAGAGCGCGTATAGGGACACAAAGAGCCTCCGTGACCGCTCAGACGACCAGCTTTGTCTTGCTAGACCGCGGATGGGTCGATGCGTACCTGATACCCCAGCGTGCCGTTAGAGATGAGCAAGCTAGCATGATGCATGCCCGTGTGACTCGGCGGCTGCCGAGGGGTATAAGAAATCCGGCGCGGCAGACGCGGCGTATCGTTCGAGCGCTCGCCCTTTCGCTGCCCCGCCCGCCTGCCGAACGTGCCCCGTCCCCACACTCGACCGCCTCCAGACCATCCAATCAAGCAAACAATGAACGGCGACAACGAGAAGGGCACGGTCCACGCGAACCCCATGCCGAGGCACGGCTACCCGCCCCGGCGCCAGCTCGCCAACCCTGGCCCGCTCGGTCTCTACGCGTTCGCGGCTACCACCCTCATCCTCTCCCTGTTCAATGTCGGCGCGAACAACATCAAGGTTCCCAATGCGGTCATCGGCATGGCTATCTTCTACGGCGGTCTTGTTCAACTGCTCGCTGGAATGTGGGAGTTCGCGTGCGGTAACACGTTCGGTGCAACTGGTGAGCAAATTTCCTTTGGTTATCGATCCTTTGGGGAAATGCGGGGATGTGGGGGATAGCTCGCTTGCCCTTGTCCTGCGCGCTTGCGGCCGCAGAGAGGCTTTGCATGTTGCGCGTCATACACTCTCACCAACAGCAGGCCATGCTTCTTGTGGCGTCGGCGCCCGCGGTCCGCCAGCGTCTCACAGCTGACTTCTGCGCGCTGTTGGCTTCGTGCCCCGCAATCGCCTAACTGGTTTTGGAAAAGCAATGATGCTGATGCATTGATTCGCAGCGTTCTCGTCGTACGGCGGCTTCTGGCTCTCGTTCGCCTGCTTCTACGTCCCCTCGTCTGGCATTGCGGCAGCGTATGCCGCATCTGAGGATCCGAGCCAGGAAGAGGCTGCCATCGGTATCTACCTTATGGCATGGATGACGATCACCTTCCTGTTCTTGTGCGTATTCAACCTTAGCCCTCTACCAGAGCGCGAAACTGACCTTATTACGTAGCCTTGGTGCCCTGCGCAAGAACATTGCATTTGTCGCATTGTTCTTCTTCCTCACCCTCACCTTCATGTGCCTCGGCGCCGCCAAACTCTCCGGCCAAGCCAACCTCGACATCGCGGGTGGCGCGCTCGGCATCATCACCGCCCTTGTTGCATTCTACACGGGTACCGCCGAACTCCTCGGTCCCGACGACCTCTTCCAGCTCCCGCTCGGTCGCTTTGCGCCCCGTACTCCGCGCACGGCATGAGCGTCGAGCAGGACATGGCTTCGCGAAACCTATTAGCGAATATACCCAGTCTTGTTTCGGGTGTCTATGATTTGTTGTCCTTGTACGATAGCATGGCTCTTGTTCTTAGCAACCATATCATTGTCTAGTCCATCGCGTTGTGAGCGGAAACAGTCGAGTGATTCGCACAGAGCAACCTCGCTCGAGCGTCAAGGCGGCAACGGGCTCCGAACGTTCTGCAAGATGATATATATGAGATTGTATACCCTGGCTTAAGCGCGACTGCTACACGAGCGCAGACGCTGAGTTATGCGACAGGAAAGCAGAGCATTACTGACGATACTGTACTGTGATTGATCGCCACAAGTCGATTGGGCCGCTCGACACAGGCTGTCGATAAGATAATATAGTCTACGCACAGTAGTGACAGTCTGTTGTCGCAGGCTTCTTTGAACGCGCACCTGTTGCAAGAATAGTCAAGTGTGTCAGCTGAACTTCGCGCACGTAGGTCCGTACGCTCCAAGAGCTCGATTGCTCTTGCAGAGGTGCCTCAAAACAGATACAGTACGGACCACGATAGCCCCTGCATGACATAGTTCATAGCTCATCCAAGAGAGGTCCCCCAAAACGAGCATGGCAAGAAGACGAGAACCCTCGAGTTCCAAATGCGCAACGCAACTCGAGGCGGTGTACTGGAGGTCATGAAGTTGAGTAGAATGGTTCAGAAGGTCGCTGCTAGGGAGTTGGTGTTACAGAGCCGCAGGTGCAGGCTGACTGAGTTGACTGAGTTGCGTTTTGCGTTGAATACAGACATCAGAACATTCGGCTTCGAGCGTCATCGCACAGCGTAGCCCACTGGTACAGTGCGCTACGGCTAATGGTAAATGTTGACGCGTCTTCGGATCGATTAGTGAAGGTGAACGGACAATTGTCACAACCTCACCTGCCGGTTTGGTCACGGTTAGTACTGGTAGTCCTGAAAGAGTGGCGGATGAGAAAGCATGAACAAACCTTGCATGATAGTAGATGTTGAGTATCGACGAGTGGCTTCCCGGCAAGCACTTGCTTGATGCTGGGCCTGCTGAAGATGAGAAGCGCAGGTCGCAGGTTGCGGCTTGCCGCTACGTACGTCAGGCATGAGATTTGGCTCAGAGAACATGTTCTGAGTCGACCGCTTCCACCGACACTTAACCAGACGAACACCGCCAGAAGCACCGCGCAGCATCTTTGCCGTATCCTCGCGCCTCACGCGCACTATGAAACGTGGCGGCAGGCATGGATATACCTCCTCGTCCGCGATCCGGAGACATGAAGCTCCCACTATTGCGCCTCATTCTCGAGACTAGTCGAGCCGACGATGTGGCTGCGAGCTCACAAGTACTGTGCAGACTGGACGCGTATGCAGAGGGGAACCGGTCGCGAGAAGTGTGTTTGGCAGATAAGACCATACGGGAGATACGAGGGTAAGAAGAAATGCGTACTCAAGACAGGCAGACGATACGGTGTTCCGTCGTGATCGCGCGAAAAGAGAAACTCAGGCAGGACGTTACACATGGTTGTGCAGTGCACAGGGCAGCGGTTAATGATATAGAGAATGGCCTTTGTGCAGAACGTATAAAGTCTATGGCCAACGTGGACGTCAGATGCGGAGCGTCTTCCACTGCTCAAAAAATATTGCGATGACTGGTAAGAACGTCACAAGTTTAACCGATAGGTAGCCTCGAAGCAACTATAGGTATGAATTCTCTGTGCACAGAGACGGCGCAGGTCGCCCGTGTTGATGGTTGCCCAGCGGCATAGCGAGGTGGCGAGTAGACACAGAGGTAGCAGAAGGTTCATCGGCAAGTGCAAGACAAAGCAGAGTACATAATGAACGTGCTGCATGCATGTGAAGGCCGGCGCCGAGGGGCGCCTTTCTTTCAAGACGTCGTGCAAGATTGAGCCTGAGAGCACCCTCCGCTGTTTGATCAATTGCAGCGTGGAGTCGGTGTACAGTAGTAGCAACACGAAAAACAGAGAGCCAAAACGGAATGTACAAAAGAGAATTGTATCTTTTGGCAGCAAGACGATTGAGATGGTGGACGTCGAAGATAGAGATGCGTCTGCGCATGCATGCGACTAGCACGACGCGCCTTGGCTTGCGACCACCACCATGATCCATATGGGAGGTCTACCCAGTCCTCCAATGCATTACCGCCTTAGATATCACTACTGGGTCCACACATATGTACCAATGACGTGTACGTCGCTGCGACAGGCCTTGCGCGATCGTGTTCAGCGTGGCTCGTATATGCATTGCTGTTCATATTCGAACCGTTGAGTTCCAAGTTTGCTGTCCCAGAGTGCTTGTGGTCTCAGGCCTGTTGACGTGCAGCCGACGAGGACGCCCAGCCCTGAGGAAGGCATGCATCGCGCTCAAGACGTCCTGCCGCTGAGGTATTTCGCTGCAGACTCGTAGTCGGCATAGTCTGGATAACCAGCGCATCTCGTCCTTCATCCTTCGAGATGGTCGATCTCTGTACTGACAGTACGCTCGCTGTATTTTTTTGCGTTGAAGCAGAGCACCCGCTACCTACCGGCGCCGTGCGTGCATTCAGCGGCCGTAGTCCTCGAATGGTTTCACTCGCATTGAAGGCGACGTTTCGCCTGGTGGTCGCTGCCAACAGCTCACCGTGATCTGGAACGCGCACACTCAGATCGCATTCATTGAAGCTGGCGGGATCTCGATCGGACGGTATAAGTACTTCGGTGCGCATCTCTCCCGAGTTCTCCATCCGACCAACGTCGCTCACCCTCCACAGCTACTAGCGCCACCTCTATCCACACTCTTCCTCCCCATCACCACCATCAACATGTTCGCCCGCGTCATCATCATCGCCGCCGCCGTCGCGCTCGCCTCCGCCCACATTAAGCGCGAGCACCAGGACGACTACTCCCCCGAGTACAAGCCCGAATACAAGCCCGAGTACAAGCCCGAGTACAAGCCCGCTTACGAGCCCGCCTACAAGCCCGCCTACAAGGACGACAAGTACGACAAGGCTTACGACTACGCCTTCGAGCACTACGCGCACGAGGCGAAGGAGGACCGCCGCGGCCTCGGCTACGGCGAGACCTGGGAGGACAACTTTGAGCGCCGCAACGTACGTCTGTTTGGTTCTCTCTCTATACTGCGCGTCCTTAACCTTTATCGTAGGACTACGAGTCTGCGGAGTACAAGCCGGAGTACGAGGCGCCCAAGTCTGACTACCAGCCCGACTACCAGCCTGAGTACGAGGCGGAGCCCGAGTACAAGCCCGAGTACGAGGAGACTTCCGAGTACGACGCGCCCAAGCCGGTCAGTTCATTCGTTTCATCTAGTCAGTCACTTTGCTTATTGTCATACGCACAGTGCGACGACTACTCGTGCTACACCGACGAGGAGTACGTCCCCGCGCCTGTCAGCAACTGCAGCACTGGCAACCTCCAGTGCTGCAACCAGGTCCAGTCGGTACGTTGCGCATCATTTACCTCCAGCATGGTTTTTCTAACGCCCGTTTACAGGCCAAGACCGTCGACTTCTCCCAGTTCAAGGGCTCGGAGATCTACGAGCTCATCCCCAACCAGCTCCGCGGCTCCAACGTTCCAGTTGGCCTCGCTTGCTCGCCCATCATCGCCGACACCTCCGGCGCGGCGCAGTGCAACCAGCAGTCGGTGTGCTGCGACGGTGGTCACTTCGTATGTTCTTCCTTATCCTATCTTCGTCCGCGACGTGCTCATCTTCGCGTCAGTCTGGGCTCTTCTCTGTCAACTGCAACGCCTTCAACGGTGGCAGCCAGGGAACGGGTATTTTCTAAATTAGTTTTCTTGCCAGGTAATCGGTGACACATGTTATTTTTTTATATCTGGTGGACTATATTGGGGCTGGCAACGAGGAGTGTGACTGGATTGTGCAGCTAGCGAACATGACCTATTCTTTTGTATACCTCTGCTCGGCAAGCTACGCCGATGCAGGCTACAGTCAACATCTCTGCGTGAATACCGAGCCCGCAATATGTAGCCGAAAAGGCGAAGTCGGCATCTAAGCGAAGACAGTAGGCCTGAAGAAGATAGATCAAGCGAAGCAGACTCGGATAACATGAGTCGATACACTTTGCATGACAGCACCGAACGATAGCTCTATCTACCATCAAATCGTGTCCTGTGGTCAGTTACAATGGACGACTGGCCGAGTACGTAATGCGTCTCGGCCACGAGAAGACAAATTGAATTTTTAGTCTAGAGTTACTGCGTCCGTGCGCGCGCAGGGCAGCGCAGGTGTCCTCACAGGCGCACTTAGTATGTAAGTAGTGCAGTGCGAGAGGAGACCACGCGACCCGAGTCGGCCGATAGAGTAGCGTAACGATGCAAGCCGGAGGTGTGCGAGATAGACGAGCTATTAGCGCGCAAGACTTGGGTTGCATTGTGCGCGAGGTGGTTTACAGTAAGTGGCCTACCATAATCTCGACGTAGTAAATACTGAAGAGTTCGAGGGTAATATTGAATGAAAGACTGAATGCGGCATGAATAACCCAGATTCCCAAAGGCTTCGTATTCAATCTATGAGAATATGGGGTGGGACAGACGCTGGCAGACGCGGTCGTCGTCGTCGTCGTCGTCGTCCGAGACATGGATCTTGAATGTCACGGGCCGTCACGGCGCGGAACCGGCGTTTGCTCACGGTCTGAACATGTTTGATTGCAGGTCCCTTCACGACCACCACGACCACCTTCTCACCCGCTGTGAAGGGAGACCTACGCATTTGGTCAATATTCAGCTGAATGGGATTAGTATCGGGGACTTCATTGTGTACCTCGTATCCGGACTAGTCACAATGGCACTCTGTGAACCCTATGTCGGGAGCGGAACCACGTTCCGTTGAACACGTTACCGCAGACTGATGGCTTCTCTATTCCTTGCCGAGTATAACGCTCCTTGTCCTCCCGTCATGTTCAAACGCGTCCGCAAACGATGGAGACGTTCTCAACCTGCGTCGTCTTTTGAACCTAACGATGCTCCATCGATGGACGGCCCATCGTCGCAGCAAACACCATCTACTGGCGACATCGGTGATCTTTGGAAGGCAGCGCTTCACGAGTATCACCAGCTACTCCATATCGACTTGCGCGACAAGGACGCTCCCTTCGTTCGTGCTCTGGAACCTTGTTCAACCAGCGACGAGGTTCTCGAGGTTATCCAGAATACATCGAGCTTCCTGAACGATCGGCGCCTTGGGAAGAAGCAGTCGCGAGCAATTCGGAGAGCGCTGAAGCCACTTGTACACCATTTACACATTATCCTCAATGCTACTGCTGAGACAGCGTCGTCTTTGGTACGTCGCTGGGGAGTTGAAGCTTAGAAACTTGTTAAGCATACTACTCATATGGGGTACGCAGGGTGTCCCTGGCGGAAAAGGTATCTTCGCGGCTGTCGGTATACTATTGAATGTATGTAGCGCATACAATCCGATACGAATACGCTCATGAACTTAATTGCACCAGGCTGCAGAGAGCGTCAGCGCAGTCTACATTAATATCGAAAAGCTTTTGCAGCGTCTGCGCGCGTACATCAAACGGTTGAAAGTGCGCGTGCGCGTGCCCTTGAAGAGTGAATCCAAGGAAATTGCTGTAGTGGCTCTAGTGAAGACACTAAAGACATTGGCATCGTTAACCCGCATCGTACAAAGAGGCCGTATGCGTGAGTGTTCGTCTCTATTGATGTCATCATTGCGCTTATCTTGTCATTCCAAGAACAATTCTTGTACGCTCTGTTTTCAAATACGGACGAGATCGGCTCCGCATCCGAAGGGCTAGAAGAGGTAGAAGTCGAAGAGGAGAGAATGGCGATAGCTGAATTGATCGTGGGTGTAGAACATCTGTCATCTTCGGTACGCGCTGGTAAGTCGATACTGGCATAGGCATCATTTTGTGTCTAATATGAACAACTGCTAGTGGCCGTCTCAACAGCCAACTTTCATCAAAGTATGGACGGAACTCTACCTACGCTCGCGCGTACGGACATTACAACACAAGCCGTCTTGGCTGGGACGCGGGCAAATCAAATGCAGGGTTAGTGTGCCTCTTGACAATTGTGCTTCCCCGATGACTGACACTATACAGGCGAGATCATGACTGAGATGCTCCAGACGCTGCTCGCTCGTACCACCGCTCTCACACCATCGAACATGAGTTTACCTCCAACGCGTATGCCTAGAGCTTTCCCGGCATCGTGCGCTCCTTACACCCTTATCAGAGCCGGAGCCCGCAACAGCTAGCATGGATGCTCCTGAACGGCAGGTTGATCGACGGCAGCCTCGCGATCGCGAGTCTCGTTTCGAGCGCGTGACTCTGCGCGGAATCTTACAGCAGATAGTCTTGCGTTTCGGCACTGAGGACCAGGATATTATCTGGCGTGCATTAGCGACACTGTGCTCATGGGTCATCGATGCTGAAGGCGATAGCTTCATATTCGCCTCGTCAACGGCTGTCATTACTCGGGCAGCGGAAACAACCATGCACGTCATCGTCACTTTTCTGGTACTTTTTATGATGTGGAAGCTTGCCACAGTGTCGCGCCCGCTGGCGTTGTCGCCTGATACCATCGTTATCGTGGACGTTCTTGGCGAGGCTTTTGTACTAGGGCATGAGACGTTCTCGACATGGGAGGTGTGTGTAAAATCCATAATACTGGCACCGCTTCGCATTACTGATAATTTATATTTCCAGAGCACACACAACTTCCTTCTCCAGGCGTTTCAAGGCCGCGTTGGAATGTCGTACGTACAGAGGCGCGCTTATGGACTAGGCAATTCCGAGCACCTCCTAATCGGACCCCGATTATGGTCGCAAGTCGTTCGGTCTGGTCTGACACTAAAAATGAGTGTCGTGGTCCGCGAGCGTACACCGCAATGCCCATATTGTCGTACGGCAAGAAATGGTGAGAATTCAGCGGATAATAATGGCAGAATTATCTGGTAAGAAATTCACGTCACTTCTTCAACTCTCAATCCTATCATTGACGAATATCAGTACACGTGAGGATTGCGGGCGTTTATACTATACCCACCCCAAGTGAGTCGCAGGGAACATTCGAGGTGACCGGTGTGGACTCATGCGTATCACTCATGATAGCGAGGTATTGGCGCCCCTTCCGCCCGAGATCCAGATGCCGGGTTCTTTCGACGAGAGAGCTGCTTCATTACCTGCCCGTGTGGAGTTGATATCAGAAGCCATGCGAAGACCTCAAACCGATTCGCCCTTATCTGAAACTGCATCAGCGGCCTTGAACCTGCGCACAGAACCGTCTTCCTCTGGAGACTCAGATTTAACGAGTGGATCTCGGGGTCGATTTCAAAGTATAGTCGTCGAGACTGTAGTTACTATGTTCACACCAGACATCGATGCCCGTCCACCAACGACACCCGTGTCTCACCCAATCCCGCATGTTACGTCGGTGCGTGCTTTTCACGCGTTAGACCGGGAACCGTCACGGTCTTCATGTTTCACTCACTAATCCGCGTTGCTGCAGCAATCACAATCACCCCCACATACGGCACTGTCTCCAGCGATGATGTTGTCGGAGAGGATCGTATTGGAGATATTCGCCAGCATGTCGCAAGACGCGCTCACGCGCCTTGCTCGCGTTTGCTCGCGTTGGCGCGATCCCGCCGAGCGCCTGTTGTACGCATCAGTGGTCATCAGCGAGCCCGTCTTATGCCGCTCACCCGAGCCCTACAAGGGCCTAACTCTGTACGGTGTACCGCCGCTTACGTGGCGCGTCTGCGAGACGCTATCGACGAACCCACATCTGGCCGAGCTTGTGCGCCGCTTCCACCTCCGATGGCAGCCGGAAATTGAGCCCGGCACGACACCGTCCCTGCTGCTT